>SNQJ01S0271010.1:0-16921 GCA_010110895.2 Picea sitchensis | reverse complement strand
TGAAAGTTATGTTGAGCAATATGCTTTAGATACTGATTTTAAAGAAGTATATGAAACTTTGTGCCACTCTAACCATGTTGAGGAATTGGATTACCATGTGCATGATAATATTTTGTATCATCTTAGGAAGTTGTGTATTCCACAAGGGGAAAGAATCAACATTATAAGAGAAGCGCATTCTTCTCTTATTGCTGGTCATTTTGGTGTAGGCAAGACAATGGCTAATTTGCAAAGATATTGCTACTAGCCTAAAATGAATGAAAGTGTTTCAAGATATGTTCGAGGATGTTTGCTATGTGCCACAAGTAAACCTAGCAATCGAAAGTTGGGTTTGTATACTCCACTTCCGGTTCCTTCTCGTCCTTGGGAAAGCATTTCCATGGACTTCGTAGGAGGTTTACCTATGTCTAGATGAAATCATGATTATCTTTATGTTGTGGTTGATCGATTTAGCAAAATGTGTATTTTGATGCCTTGTACAAAGTAGGTTAAAACTGAACAAACGACACAAATTTTCTTTCAAAATGTTTGGGTGCATTTTGGATTGCCTAAATCCATTATTTCTGATGGGGATTCTCGATTTGTTGGAAGTTTTTGGACGAGTTTATGGGCACTCATGGACACCAAACTTAAAAAGAGCACAACTTTTCATCCGCAAACAGATGGTCAGACAGAAGTAGTAAATCGAACAGTGGTGCATCTTCTTTGTGCTTATTGTAGTAAGCATCCTAAACTTTGGGATGAACATTTACATTACATTCAGCATGCGTACAATCATGCTAAGCACTCTTCAACTCAAACGTCGCCATTTGAAGCATGTTTTGGATATTTTCCCAAATCTCCATTAGATTTTATCTTTGGGAAGGACATAGCTATCGATGGTCAATATGACATTGATAGGGCAGAAAGGTTCATTGAACAAATTCAGTCGATACATCAAATGGTGCAAGATCAGTTGGAAAAGAGTCAAGCCAAGTACAAGACGAGACATGACAAGCATTGTGTTGATCACAGTTTCCAAGTTGGAGATGAAGTTTGGCTTTACATCAGTAAGGAGAGACTTAAAGGAGAAGGTCAAAAATTGAAACCGATTTGATTTGGTCCTTTCAAGATTATCGACAAGATTGGTAACAATGCCTTTCATTTAGATTTGCCTCCTTATATGCAAATGTATGCAGTTGTTAATGTTGAGAATTTGAAATTGTATGAGCCTCCATTGATTGATGATCATGGAAAGCATGTTCAGATTCCTTCTATAGATGATTTTTCCCCAGAATATCTTGCAGAACTGCATGAAGACACCATTCTTCACAGGAGAATGCGAACTTCAAAACGAGGAAATGTGGAGTATCTTCGAGTTAGTCCTAAAGGTACAAATCCAAGAAAAGCCAAGTGGATTGAGGTTGGAAGGGTGAGGGAACTATACCCTCATCTTCACATAGACTAAAAATAGTCTTTTGGAGGTCCAAAAGCTTTCCAATGGGGAGGTGTGATCAGGGGATCAATGTTTGCTCAAAACTTCAAAGTGCCCGGAATCACTTCAAATTGAACGAGAGCATAGACCTCATTGTTACGAACCCAACGCAACTCATTTGGGTTCAAACGGACGTCGGGAGCGAGAGATATAACATTTTGTTCAAAATGGCAAACATGCGAAAAAAGGGATGCTGACTGTACAGTCCGTACGGACGATGACGTGGTAGACCGTACGGATGACGTGGTAGGACATACACTGATGTGGTATATAGTTATTGGGTAGTTGGCATATGACGTGTTTTTTTGGCAGCGAATGAGAAGGTGACACGTGGCCTAATCAAAGGCCGCCACGTGTCACTTGTTTGTTGGTTAAAACCTTTGCACTCAGCAGGAGTCAACCTCGTGACCTCCGGGGCAGGGTAAAGCTTTGGGAAAGGCCGCCCAACCAGCACACCCATGCATGTTCCTTGTTATGTATATGAAAATCATTGTATTTAACATTGTTGTAATGTATGTTTGGGCATGGACCGAGTCGGGGCTAAGCCCCGGCCCATGGTCATGTGTTGTATCGTATGCGACCATATCTACAGTGGTTACCACCGTAACCATATTATAATTGTTTATTATATGTGTGCAGTTTGGCATACCATGTGCCACTATACATGTGCGTGCGGGTTTGACATACGGTTCCAACGGTTGTTTAAACATTAAGCCCTGTTGTGTTGGCGCGCGTTCATATGATTGCCATGTGCCCACGGGCCTATGTAGTTAGGGCCAACGCGTAATGGTTCGACAGTTTGGACCGGTCGTGCGGTTGTGCCCGGTGCCAAGTTTTTACGCTTTAAATTGCATGTGGGCTAGGTTGAGCCAGAGAAGGTGCATTTTGTAGATGCAGAGACAACAAGCTTGAAGGGGAGACTTCAAGGAAGCCTATCTTCTTCATTTTTTGGCCAAACGAGGTGCTGAAAAAGCCCAGCTAGGGGTTTTTGGACATTCTGAAGCCATTGGAGCAGTCTATTGGACATTTTGAGCATTGTAAAGCACATTTTTTAGCACTTTGAGAAAATAATACAAATGATCCATTGGAAGTTGGACCAGGAGATGTAGCCCAAGAGAGGGGTGAACTCCTTTATCATTTGCTGTGTTATGTGTTTTCTGTTCATTGATTATGTTGTTGTTTATATGCATCCTGAATGAGTAAATACTATTAAAGATGTGTTGCAAAGTTGATCCATTTTCTTTTAACACATAAATTTAACTTGCAAATATTTTCAAGAATACAAGTCTTCTTCATTTTTAGATCAATAATATAGGTTTAGGGTTTGTTGCAACTACAAAATCATAAACCCTAGTTGCAGCTGCAACTGGTGCTAAAACAAGTTTGACAAGGAAATCTCGATCTAACTTCCAACGATTAGACTGTTCTGAAGGTAGTGTGGGCCCATAACATGTTAGAATAATGTTGATGTGGTAGTTTAACCATAAACAATTCTACACCATTGTCACCCAACCATAGGCACAAAGCCACCCCTGAGCACCTTAACCTTTGAAAAAGAGAATGATTCCATGAAGCCACACCAGAACCAACAGATAACCAAGAGAGAATACTTTCTCCAAGGGTATCACACAAAAGAAAGTACTAGAAAGATTGAACAAGATAAAATCGTACAATTGTAGTTTGTACTGCTCCTCCTCCAAACTTGCACATTGTTTCTAGTTTCATGAGTGAGAGTGAGTGAATGAAAAAATGAGCCAAGATGTACTCTATTTATAGTGGTTCTAGTCACCAGTATGGGCTGACTTCTATTCCTGGAGGATAATATCTTAATATTATATATTATATTGAGCCGACATGTCTTCTAGGGTTTTCACACATCTGTTTAGGTTTTCTCTTGCTTCTAGAATATTCTATTCTAGTCAAAGGTTACATATGGAGGTTAATACCTCCCGAAACTACCATAATGTCAACATAAGGATTGAAAAAGTGTTCTTTGGAAATCAAGTGAGGAATGATAAGTAAATTCTTGTGATTGTGATTTGTAAATGTTCTACAAAACCAATCCCATCATAATTTTCACAACTACAGAGAGATNATTCCTGGAGGATAATATCTTAATATTATATATTATATTGAGCCGACATGTCTTCTAGGGTTTTCACACATCTGTTTAGGTTTTCTCTTGCTTCTAGAATATTCTATTCTAGTCAAAGGTTACATATGGAGGTTAATACCTCCTGAAACTACCATAATGTCAACATAAGGATTGAAAAAGTGTTCTTTGGAAATCAAGTGAGGAATGATAAGTAAATTCTTGTGATTGTGATTTGTAAATGTTCTACAAAACCAATCCCATCATAATTTTCACAACTACAGAGAGATAAGGATTGAGCATAGTGATTCAATAACAAAAATTTTACTTTAGGTTTCTCTAGGGAAATTTCTATTGTCTATGTTTATTAATAGAATGGTTTATTTAATTTGATAGGTTGATTTTTTTAGTTTGTTACTTTCTTGTGTATATTCCAATCAAAATAAATGAAAACTGTTGCACATAGTCTCTTTTGTTTCACATGTAATCCACTTAAATGTAATTAACTGCAATGACCACCTATCCAATTCATCATTCGATCCTACATAGAAGTCATCCTAATTGATTTATGTGTTTTCTTGATATCCCTTAATTCCCATATCTATTTGATACTTGTAATCAACACATCCTCATTAACAACTTTTATGTTAGAGTCTTTTTTCATATGATCTATGTGATCCATATACCATCGCATAACACTACCTCACTCCCTACAAAATATGTATTGAATACCTATAGCCATTATTGGGGTCTGTCATATAAGGATACATCAAGAAGCATGCAAACAGGTCATCCTCAAGCCCATGATGCATGTAGAAAATTACCTACAACAATCGATACATAGGAATATGAGTATAGATAGTAAATGCCTTGTAGTTTTAGTAATAGCAATGATTAGGAGTAATTGTTTGCATATTATTATTTGAATATATAATGAGTGGATAAATGTGTTGTTAATACAAATTTTGGATTTGAACATTTAAATGAATAGGGGGAATTATTTTGCTAGCATTTGAATTGGAGCACTACAAGGAAAACACCTAGTAGAGGTTTTTGTGGAACTTTTTGGATCATCTYCCCCCAAAAAAMATTTCTTGTCCATTTATAGTGAATATAGGTGGCGAAAGGTTTTAAAAGAGGTTTTTTGKTTKCTATTATTAAATCATATTAGGTTTCCTAGTGYAGTCATATATTAGACGCACTAGTATGTTCTCATTATAGGTGCACTAGAGGTTGTTATTACTATTTCATAATAAAATATTTTTTAAATCAGTTGTAAGCATACTCTAATCAATGTTTCTTAAAATAATAAGCGCATTGGTGTGTTGATATCAATTTAGATTTTTTTATATATAATATTGGTTTTTATTTTTAAAAATTACAAAATAGTATTGGCATTATCCCACAAAAGGCACATCCATGCATACCCATTATAGGCACACTAGAGTTTGTTTTGTATTTTGCGATAAAACTCTAGTCAATGCATATTTAAACAATAAGTGCACTGATGTGTCCTTATATATGAAACACTGAAATAGTCTTAGCCATATTTTTATGCAATATTTATTTTATTTTAAAAAATTACAAAAACATGTGAGTGCACTTCCATATATCATGCACTAGTGTGTTCCCATTATCGATGCACCCAAAAACAATATTCTAATTAGTGTGTTTTTGAACCAAAAGAACACTTGTATGTCTTTATATAAGATGCGCTAAATAAGGTTGATCTATTTTCTTATAAAATATAAGTTTTAGTAAAAAAGTTGCAAAAATTTATCAGTGCACTCCCATATAGGGTGCATCAATGCATCATCATTATCGGTGCATCATAAAGCATACTCTAGTAGATGCATTTTTACACCATAAGTGCATTGGTGCATCTCCATGAAATAAACATCAAATAATCTTTACACATTATGTTATAATATATCAATTTTTATTTAAACAAATTGCCAAACTAATTGGAGTGATTAATAATTTGGGCATGCAGTGGTGTGTACTAATAAATGGAACAATGGTTTATAAAATTTTTAAATTATAACACCCTGTATTTTGAGCCCCCATATTAAATAATGTATTGTTACATTTCTGAGAGGCCAGAGTTCACAAACAGTTATGAAAAGGCCATTGTGGCTAAGAAATGTAATGCTATGATTATTGTTAATAATAAATACATCATTGGCTATTAGATAGACAAGGGCTAGAGTAATAGGGGGCTATGATTCCACAAGAAAGGGGACTTGAGGGGATAAGTGATTATTTATTTGAAATTACCCATTTTGGGTAATGGGGGGGAAATCAATTACGTGAACTCTTAGAGGGAGGCCAAGAGGTTCTTGATTCCCATGAATTACAGAAACCTATCCCTAGTTTGTGGACGAGGTTCCCCTGGTTGGCGAATTCTATAATTCATTTTGGTCATTCTCTCACTCTCATTCCTGTCCCCATTATGGTGTTGTTTCTAGTCTCCTCACACATTCATTCACCTGATTGATTCACTATTCATCCTCTCTTGTGGACTCTATACTCCATTAATTCATTCACTCACTCACCTTTCCTCATTTTCGTGTCTTGGCTTGGGAAAGGAAGACGGACTGTTGAAGAAACACCATGGTTGCTTATTGTAGAGATTGTTGGTGTAATACAACCATGATTGGAGGTATGCATGTCTGAGATGATTGACCTGTGTTCAACTTTTATCATAGCTACGAGTCTTGAGAGTCCCAACAAGGATATTCTGGACCAGCTGCACTGGAGCTCTGGAAGGAGAGGGAATTCCTAAGAGACTACGTGGCAGAGACAGGTGGAGGTCCATTCTCTTGGGTGGTGCAAGATTGGTAGAAGAAATATGAGTACTTGGATTGTTGTGAGTGTTGGAGAAGCTTGTGAGAGCTTGAGTGCTTACTGGTTTGGGAAGCCAAGTAACACTCTAGAACTGTCCTTGTGGATTCATAGCCCTAGCTCGGTGGTGACATTGTTGTTGAGACTTGGAACAACAGTGTCTACGGTTGGGTGGAACGTCCTTGGTCTGTAGCTAGTTGGTGTCTCCTTTTATAAAATATAAGTTCTCTTTGTTATGGTTTCTTTTCCTTGTATATTTATTTCTTCTCTGTATCAAATTATTCTACCTAAGATTGTACCTATAATATGCATGCTTGCTAGTTAATTGTGTGCATGGTATATTGTGCATGTATTTTATGTTGTGGTATGAATATTGATAATTGCATGTATGTATTTCATTCTTCTTTATTAGTTAATCGTTATTAGGGATTCAAAAACAACCAAGATGTGTGTTCTTGGTGTGGCATGCCCATCCTGTGGGAGGATGGGTATGTTACAGTTTGGTAACAGAGTAGAATTGTAGTGGAATTTATCGGCTTGGGTGGCCAAGGACGTTACAAATTGGTATCATAGATTGTGGTTCAAACACCAGACTATTACAAGCCATAACAAGTGTGAATTGGGAGGATTCATGATGCAGACCAGTAGCCCTTGGGCCGAGATCCACTACAGGATCGTTCCAAATTCAATTCGAGCTGAAGCGGCTCCTTTGATTCCTACTAGAACCTTCAGTGAATCCACAGGTCCACTCCCCCAAAACCTCCACCTGCGTTAACATGCACAAGATGCAAGTTTTCACCTGCACATGGCCTTCGACACGATCGCGACCGTTTCTCGAAAAAAAAGGGATTTTAGATTTCGGGACTCTGTGAGTCCTGCTGTCGAGAGTCTCTGCCTCTTCGATTCTCCGAAACTCAATAAGCCGAAATGACAAAATGGAGCTCATCGACGATTTACCCCCTAGACCATATCTCGATCCATGGGACCACTTTCTCATGACCGTAGCCTACTTCAGGTTTTCCACTACCAAAACCCCCGGCTCTTAGTCATCGGGTCGGCCGAAATGACGAATCTTGGTCGTTTTCTCCTCCATATCTATGTCGTGCTTCGAAACTTTGGGACTCTCGATGCGAAGTTGCCTGATTCTCTGTCTATGGGATCCCCGGTATGCCAAAACCAGAAATCCTCGTCTTCGACGACCCGCTTGTCACACTTTCTCGATTTTGGGGTTTTTGTCCCCAAGAGCCCGGACTCCTTGCCTCCAGAAATTCCGAAATCCTGAATCCGGATATGCCGAAATCTGAACTGGCACTATTCTCCTGGACGCTTTTGGGAATTTGCATTTCGGAACTTCACAAATCCTGTTTCTTAATTTCCTGCCCTCTCGTACTCCCGGTATCCGAAGTACCGAAGTACCGAAATCCTGAAACTCCGGTCCTCCTTCTCCTAAGCAAGATCAATGGCTCAAAGCCTCCCTTGATCTAATGGCTCAGATCCTTTCGGGATTCTATGGGTCAAGAGTTCTGAACTCTTACCCCTGCATCTTCCGGTAGCCGAAATACCGAAATGCTCCTTTCGGGGATTTCCCCGGACCCTTGTCCGTGTTCACCCTTTTGGACTTCAGGATTCGTAATTTCATGAATCCTCTGCGACCAAACCTTGATCCTTCAACTTTCCAGTGTCCGAAACCCTGATGTGCCGAAATGATCTAGTGACTCCTCTCCTTTGCATACGAGTATTAAACTTCGTGCAACTCCTCCTGTATCCAATGGCTATCGGCTATTCATGCAAGATCTGATGACCTATATCTGCTCTCTTCCGCTGCACTCTCCTTCACTGTCTGGACGTGAAAATTCAACCGTCCAAATCTTTTCCTCTGCTCGATCCGATGGCAGTTGTAACTCCTCCTTGTGCACTCTGTTTCTTCCTACCTTGGAATATTTTCCAAGCTTCAAAAGGCCTCAGCCTTTTCTCCTACTACGAAGCCTGCGCTCATGCTTCTGTCTGCGTTTTTGAAACTGCTAACCCTCATGAGCTTCCTCAAACTCAAACCATCCAAAGGGTCTCCTTTCAGCCTTTGTGATACTTGCAAGGCTCTATGCATGAAAGCACTCTCCCTCCTGAGCTTTGTTCTCTTTGAATCCTCGAAGGATTCTTCGACCTCCACACTCCTTGCAACTGTCTCTCTTGTGCACAGATGCACTTTTCCTCCTGAGCTTCTCTTCTCTGAAACCTCGAAAGGTTTTCTCAACCTCTGTGATTCCTATAGGATCCCTGCACACACAAAGGTGTTGTCTATCCTAAGTTTCTTTGTTTCTCAGACCTCTAAGGGACTTAACCCTTTTCTCTCCCTCAAATGGAGAATCTGATGCCCTCTTGGTAGTCTCTTTCTCAAGCAACTCCTTGTTGAGTCTGCAGGGTATTCAACAACCCTATGAAAATCCTCTCCTAGACTCTTCTCTATTCCAGAACTCAAAGGAGTTCTTTTTTGTGCATTCTACACATCCACTCAATGCCCTCCTGGCAGAGTCTCCTCAACAAACCTATCCCTTTTCTAAACTCAAACTAGAGTTCTGTTGTGCACTCTAGTACTTGCTCAATGCCTTCTTGGCAGAGCTTCCAGAATCCTTAGTGATTCTAATTTCAGTCATGTTCCCTCTTCTGCACAGTCCTTGCCCAAATTCCGCAGAATTCAAGAGTGCATCTATGCACTGGCTTTCAGAACCCGTAGTGTTCTGTCACACCCTCTTGGCATGAAGCCTCAAAGAACCCCAAACCTAAAATCAAAGAACTCACAGATAAAAAAACCTATCTATCTCTGCAAATGCACACCTAATCATACATCTACAACATATAAATACACACACATGAAGACATTTATCATCCACAGAATAACATGAAGGAAAAACTGCTCTGATTTTATTAATCTGAAAATGCCTCTTTACAATGTGTTTGAGCTCGGACTACAACATAGTCTTGGCCCCTTCTCCTCTCTTCTCTAACTCTCGTAGAGTTCTCCTATATCCCTACTCTAACTCTAAACAAGATCGAAAAGATCTTTTACATGAGGGGGCTCTTCGAGCTCTTCCCTCCAAGCTACCTACTCTATTCAATTACATTGAATTACAATTAAATGGTTCTCTAGTCCAGATCAGAGCTAGATCTCAGCCTTACAACCATTAAAGTCCTTATTTAACTACAGTCTACTCAAAGGCACGACTTTGGCTTTACCATCCTTACAAACATTTAATACAAATTTCAAATTCAAAATTTGAAAGTGAGAGGGATGAGCCTCTCATCTCCCCATTGAATGTGCACTAACTGGGCTAGCTGGTTGGTGCGTTGCTAGCTTGGAGCACTTCTCCTGCATCATACTCCTCTGCTGTGAAAAATTCATGAGCTCCTGCTCATGAGCTCTCCACCCTAGCTGTTGAAATCCACCTGGATCCCAAACAACTCTTTGGAGCTGCCCATCTACTCCACCTCTTTGTTGTTGCTTCTGCTTCCCTACTGCTTTAGCAGGTCCTTTTTTTGTTCAGCTTCCCTATGTTGATCTCCTCTACTGATTTCAACATCATCTTTCTGAGCTGTTCTATCTCCTCATCCAGATGCTTCCCTGGCTGGCTCTGTTCATGCAGTCTCCTCTGCTGCAATTTCTCTCTGCAAATGGGTAGATAATCATGATCTCCCATGTCATCTCCTCCATCTCTTGTGGCTTCAACTTTCCACCCTTCTATAGATTTCATTTCTGCAATCTGATCACTGAGTTGCTACTCATCTTCTCCCCGTGACAGCTCTACTGTTGCCATATCTCTTTGTGTTGGCTCAAGTCCAACCTCTCCCAGCTGCTCCTTGTGTTGGTATGCTCCCTCTGTCTCCAACCTAATCTGTTGGATGTGCATGCCCTGCACCTTTACGCTTCTCTCTAGGGCTTCAAACTCTTCACACAGATCAACAAATTCCATGTTGTCTGCTTCCTCCTCTTCTTTTTTTGTTGCAAGCTTTAGTGCTGCAGTCATTTCAACTTCCTAGTTGAAAATTTTGAGCCATTCCTCAAAATTTTCTTCTTCTTCTTCTTCTTCTGGGATAGACATCAGTGTTTTCTCCCCTTCTTCCTCCATGACAGTCTCTACTGGCTGTCGGTCTTCTGTTGCTACTCCTACAACACAGACTCTTACCTCAACTGGGCCTAATGGTAGGAATATTTGAATTCCTCCAATGATCAGAATATCCTTCTGATATTTTTCCTCTGTCAACTCCTCTGGTTGATTTGAACTCACCTCCAATTTCATGAGACTCTTAGACAGTCTCACTTCCATTCCCCTGCCCACCTGGCAAATTCGGGACTTTCTGCTGCCCTCTTTCCAGTCTATGAGATCCTCGGATCCCATCTCATTGCCCTCCTGGAAGCATGAAATTTCCATGTTGTCCTCCTAACAGTCTATGATATCCCACAACGATCTCTTCTCATTTCCCACCTGGCAATTGGAAATTTCTGTTTTTCCCTCCTGGCAGTCCCTGAGATCTTCCAGTGATCTCTTCTCCTCATCATCACTAAGATTTCTCCTAGCTTCTGGCTCACACACCTGAACCATCTCCTCCTCATCATTCCTAAGGCTTTTAGCATGCCTCATCCATCCTCTTATTAGCCTCCACTATCTTTTGGCCACCAATTCCCTGACTGGCCATTTTACCTTCGTCCTCATGGTCCATTCATACACCTAATGTGATCTTGCATCCTACTACATCTGCAGTGCAAGTTCCTCCATCCTCGCTCTGATCTTGATGAGCTCTTTATCCATCTCAGCTTTTCTTGGTTGCTGATGGATCTTCTTTCCATCGCGTCTATGGCATTCAGTATCCATATTCCTACCTTCAATTTGGTCTCCTAGAAAATCTGTTGTTGTCACTCTGCAACCCTGAGTGCTTCCAGCGTCCCCTACAGTCCTCCTAACTGTCTTCTTTACTGTTGCGTACCTGCGAGCAATCACCAAAGAGTCTCAATACTCTTCCTTCCTCTAATACCAAATTGATGTGTACCGAAGTATTCTCTTTCTCTTCTCTTCTCTGCCTCCTTCTGTCTACATTATACAAACAAAAAGTGCCTCTGATACCACAATTGTCACAGACTAGTATCCCTCGGGCTGAGATCCACTACAGGATCGTTCCAAATTCACTTCGAGCCGAAGAGGCTCCTTTGATTCCTACTAGAACCTTCAGTGAATCCACAGGTCCATTCCCCCAAAACCTCCACCTGCGTTAAGATGCACAAGATGCAAGTTTTCACTTCCACACGGCCTTCGACACGACTGCGACCTTTTCCCGAAAAAAAAGGGATTTCAGATTTCAGGACTCCGTGAGTCCTACTATCGAGAGTCTCTGCCTCTTCGATTCGATGAAACATGATAAGCTAAAATTAAGAAATGGTGCTCATCGGCGATTTCCCCCCTGGACCATATCTCGATCAATGGGACCACTTTCTCGTGACCGTAGCCTACTTCGGGTTTTCCAATACCAAAGCCCTAGCTCTTAGTCATCGGGTTGACCGAAATGTTGATCCATGAAATGTCGAATCTTGGTCGCTTTCTCCTCCAAAGCTATGTCGCACTTCGCAACTTCAAGACTCCTGATGCAAAGTTTCCCGATTCTCTGTCTGCGGGATCCACGGTATGCCGAAACCTGAAATCCTCATCTTTGACGCCTTGCTCATCACACTTTCTTGATTTCAGGGTTTTCGTCCCCAAGAGCCCAAACTGTTTTCCTCTAGGAATTTCAAAATCCCAAATCCCGATATGCTGAAATATGAACCAGTGCTATTCTCCTGGATGCTTTCAGAACTTCGCGTTTCGAAACTTCGCGAATCCCATTGCTCAAGTTCCTTCCCTGTCATACTCCCGGTATCCGAAGTACCGAAGTACCGAAATCCCGAAACTCCAGTCCTCCTTCTCCTAAGAAAGATCAATGGATCAAAGCCTCCCTTGATACAACGGTTTAGATCCTTTCGAGATTCTATGGGTCAAGATTTTCGAACTCTGACCCCTGCATCTTTCGGTAGCTGAATTACCAAAATGCTCCTTTTGGGGATTTCCCTAGAACCTTGTCCATGTGCACCCTTCAGGACTTCGAGATTCACAATTTCGTGAATCCTCCATGACCAAACCTTGATCCTTCATCTTCCCGGTGTCTGAAACCCCGATGTGCCAAAATGATCTAGCGGCTCCTCTCCTTTGCATACGAGGATTAAACCTCGTGCAACTCCTCCTGTATCTGATGGCTATCAGCTATCCATGCAAGATCTAACAACCCAAGTATGCTCTCTTCTGTTGCGCTCTCCTGCACTGTCTGAACGTGAAACTTCAACAGTCCAGATCTTTTCCTCTGCTCGATTCGACGACAGTTGTAACTCCTCCTTGTGCGCTCTGTTTCTTCTTTCCTTGGAAGATTTTCCAAGATTCAAAAGGCCTCAGCCTTTTCTCTTTCTATGAAGCCTATGCTCAGGCTTCTGTCTTTATTTTTGAAACTGTTGACCCTCCTGAGCTTCCTCAAACTCAAACCCTCGAAAGGGTCTCCTTTTAGCCTCTGCAATACTTGCAGGGCTCTGTGCATGAAAGCACTCTCCCTCCTAAGCTTTGTTCTCTTTGAATCCTTAAAGGATTCTTCGACCTTCGCACTCCTTGCAGCTGTCACTCTTGTGCACAAAAGCACTTTTCCTCCTGAGCTTCTCTTCTTTGAAACCTTGAAAGGTTTTCACGGCCTCTGTGATTCCTATAGGGTCCCTGCACACACGAAGGTGATGTTTTTTCTGAGCTTCTCTGTTTCTTAGACCTCTAAGGGACTTAACCCTTTTCTCTCCCTCATATGGGGAATATGATGCCCTCTTGGCAGTCTCTTTCTCAAGAAACTCCTTGATGAGTCTGCAGGGTATTCAACAACCCTGTGAAAATCCTCTCCTGGACTCTTCTCTGTTCCAGAACTCAAAGGAGTTATTTTTTGTGCACTCTGCACATCCACTCAATGCCCTCCTGGTAGAGTCTCCTAAGCAAACCTATCCCTTTTCTGAACTCAAACCAGAGTTCTGTTGTGCACTCTAGTACCTACTCAATGCCCTCCTGGAAGAGCTTCCAGAATCCTCAGTGATTCTGATTTCAGTCCCATGCCCTCTTCTGCATGGTCCTTGCCCAAATTCCATAGAATTCAGGAGTGCATCTATGCACTGGCTTTTAGAACCTGCAGCGTTCTGTCACACCCTCTTGGCATGAAGCCTCAAAGAACCCCAAACCTGAAATCAAAGAAACCACAGATAGAAGAACCTATCTGTCTCTGCAAATGCACACCTAATCATACATCTATAACATATAAATACACACACATGAAGACATTTATCATACACATAATAGCATGCAAGAAAAACTGCTCTGATTGTATTAATCTAAAAATGCCTCTTTACAATGTGTTTGAGCTCGGACTGTGACAGAGTCTCGGACCCTTCTCCTCTCTCCTCTAACTCTCACAGAGCTCTCCTATATCCCTACTCTAACTCTAAAAAAGATCGAAAAGATCTTTTACATGAGGGGGCTCTTCGAGCTCTTCCCTCCAAGCTACCTACTCTATTCAATTACATTGAATTACAATTAAATGGCTGTCTAGGCCAAATCAGAGCTAGATCTCAGCCTTACAACCATTAAAGGCCTTCTTTAACTACAACCTGCTCAAAGGAACGACTTTGGCTCTACTATCCTTACAAACATTTAATACAAATTTCAAATTCAAAATTTGAAAGTGAGAGGCCAGCGCCTCTCCTCTCCCCATTTAATGCACACTAAGTGGGCTGGCTCGCTGGCATGTTGTTGGCTTGGAGCAATTCTCTTGCATCAATTCACTATTATAGATTTTATATATCTGTGCAAATTTGGGGAAAAACGGTGGAATTTTTTAAGTGAAATCCCCCAAATTCGTGAACGAATCTAAGTTTTAATGATTCTAGGTTTGTCTAAGAATTTATTTCATCTACGGAGTTGTGGAGCCGAATTCGACTTAGAACGACAAAAAAAATTCAAATTTTAATGGCCACTATAATGATGGAAAAATTTTGGTGAAATTACCAAATCGACAACTGGGATTGATTCAACGATTTGAAAAATGAGGAAGATCGATGGTTCATATTCATTTCGGTTGTTTGGGGAGTTGGAGAAAATTAACGGTCAAGATAATCTTGGCTGGGAGATCAACAACCCAGATTCACCTGTGATTTTATCAAAAATTCTAAGTGTGGAAGTTCGCCAACAAAAATTGTCGATGGCCAATGGTCGAGGATTGACAAGTTGGGTGAAGGGTTAAAGATCGACCAAGGAAAATTGTCGATCACCGATGATCGATGGTCGAGAATCAGGAGATTCTGGTAAAGTTTTCCTTTTTTTTTTCAAACAAAGAAAATCTTCGATCATCGATGATTGATGGTCGAGGATCGACTGAAAACCTCTGAAGTCCCGAACTCTGGAGTAAATATGGATTGTTCATGTTTGAGGAAGTGTGTACGCAGATCATCCTATTTAGGTATTCAAAGTTTGGGGTATTTGTGGTGTAGTGTGGAGAAGTCTCTCGAAGTTTCAAAGTTCCAAAGTCCTAAAGTCGTGAGGTACTAGAGTGACATGGCATGTTGATGCCACCTAGGGTGACATGTAAATACTTGATTCTTTCAACGTGCCAGTTTGTTTCATGTTTTTCAAAGACTATTTGTGCCAGTTAGTATATGACACATGTCACCTGTCAGATAGGGCTACGTGTCCATGCCTTGTTTTCTTCCATGTAGCACCCACTTGGTGCTTAGTTCACCAATTCAACGTTATGAAGGAACAAAGTGTGATGAAGGTGAAACCCCCGAAGCTCCGAAGGGAGGAGTAAATCCTCACCATTGATCGGGACAGGACACGAGGAAGTAGATCCTATAGTCTGGAGACTTGGCACTTCGTAGGATACAAGGTATAAGCAGTTGTGGTCGAGGAATCCCGAAGGCCTAAAGGCCATGGTCCATCTCAGACATTGATTATAGTAGACATGTGGAACAAGATCCCAATATCCAGAGACTTGGTACTCTAGAGAATTTGAGTTGTAGGTTGCTTGAGTCGAGAACTCCCGAAGGTTGGAGTTAATCTCCACCATTGATCGAGAGGTGATACATGGAGGAAGGAGAGGACCTCCACTATTTTGGCACTATGGAAGATATATGGAGAGGTGATTGGGAAGCCCTGAAGTCTGAAGCTACAAAGTAAATCCTAGTCATTGATCGGGACATGAAACGTGGCAAAAGGTCCTGTAGTCCAAAGGCTTGGCACTGCGGAAGAGTTGAGAGTGTGGACAGTCTGAAACTCTGAAAGCTCGGAGTCCCAGAGCTTTCGTTGACCTTCATTCTCATCCTCGATCAATTTTAAACCACATGATATCAGATATACTAATTCTAACATAGAAAATAACCAGAAAGGATTTGGCCTATGGTTTCGAGTCGTGGTCACGTGGGAAGTGGTTTGAAGGAAGAACCTTTTCATAATTGATTTATGTATCATCCTAGGGATAACATGGAAGTGTTATTCATATAAATTCTTCACGAGTTGAAAGGATCTATAACATTATTGACATTTTTTTTATCATATGCTTAATTCTGACAAAATGGTCAGTTGCACATTTTTCATAATTAAGGGATTGAAACATATCAGATAAGAATGCGTATTTAATAAATGGAAGAAGGAGAGTGAGCCTCCATCCATGATAAAGAGGCCAAAGGCCGGAATACTAGAATTGGAAATGCGGAGACAAAATCCAATGGCCGCAAGGCCGAGGGGAGAAAGATACATTGCTAGAAACTGTGAAGATCCTAAAAATAGAAGTGCAGAGATACAATGTAGACAACGAGAGGTTGATGAGAGAGAAAATTCAGATAAATGCTCGAGTGTTGTTCAGAAATGTTCCACCAACATGCAATAGTTCCATCTCAACATCAAGTATAAGAAATGTATCTCAAATCGTGTCATTGACTACCTCAATTGACATCTTATGGCTTCACTCACCACTAGGGTCCATTCTTATGGACATGAAGCATCTGAGTGGCCCCAACTTTATCAGTAAGATCCAAACTTCTTCACCACCTATCATCTCTTGGGTACATGCACGACTGTCATCGATTTTCACATTCAAGATGAACTATTATGCCACATGGGACATCTCTGTGTTCCTACAAGCGAGCATTCAAAGTTAATTTGGGAAGTCCACTACAGTAGGATGGCAGGACATTTTGACATGGAGGAAATTGTGGTCGTTCTTCATCAACATTTTTATTGGCCAAAACTTTGACAGTATGTCAGCAAGTATATTAGATCTTGCACTGCCTGTGCCATTTCCAAGCTAGCCATCAAGAAGAAAGTCTTATACACCCCTCTTCCTACTCCAGAGTATCCTTGGGAATCCATTTGAATGGATTACATGTCTGGCCTTCCATCCACCAGGCAAGGAAATGACTG
>SNQJ01S0271009.1:0-11695 GCA_010110895.2 Picea sitchensis | reverse complement strand
GGACCCTTCCTCAGTTTCCTGTAACTTTGGGAGGGAAAATTGTCTTTATTGACGTCATGGTAGTCCAAGACCCCTTGGATTTCTCTTTACTCCTTGGGCGAGATTATGTCTATGCCATGAAAGCTATTGTGTCTACTCTTTTTTGTGTGATATCTTTCCTTCACGATGAACGGGTTGTGACTGTTGGTCAACTTTCATTCATTGACCCCACCTGGATTGCCTCCCTGAATGGTTCTTATATGCAGACAGTATCGCCCCCACCACAGGTCAATTATGTGGCGTTGTCTCCCATGACTTCAACTTCTGATGACTTAGATCCAATAGTTGACACGGTGATCTCTTCGATAGGATTTCTAGAGCTTGAACTCTTTACTCATGTCATGACCTTCGACATAGTGTCCTTCCAGAGTGTGTTTCTTCCTTCCAGTGAAGACCTCTTGGAAGCCATGACCGAGTTTTGTCCCTTGACATGGTGTCCTTTCAGAGCATTGTCCTCTTGGAATCCATGATCAAGAAGAGAGTTACCGAGGATAGTTTTTGCATCTCTGAGGCAACCTCGTTAAAAAATGAAACAGAGGTATTTGACCATGGTTTTTTAATTTCAAGCTCGTTAAAAAATGAAACCACCCGAGGATAGTTTTTTTGTCTCTGTGGCAACCTCGTTAAAAAATGAAACAGAGGTTACGAGCATAGTTCTTGTTTCTGTGTCAAGCTCGTTAAAAAATGAAATAGTTTTCCCCCTCTCTGTTTGAGTCAAGTCCTTCATCTAGTATTTGAAGCAAATAGTTTTCTCTCGCTTGAGTCAAGTCCTTCATCTAGGCATTTGAAGCTTCCTTTCCTCCTTTGTCGTTGGATGAAACGTAGCTTGGGGGCAATACTTTCAGCCTCTCGACTTCATGCTAAAGTTGAGTCGCTAGCTTCTTAAGTCGGGGGCTAAGTACCAACCATCCCCTCGTATATGCTTTGGGAAGTCGCAAGCATATTTTCTTATGGTTCAAGCTTGTGTAAAAATGAAAACCACCTACCTCAAGCATAGCTCCGGTTCAAGCTTGTGTAAAATGAAACCGTGTCCAAGCACGCTTTGTTTAGTTTTTAAGCTTGTAAAAATTAAAAAATCCATTCCAAGCATAGTTTTTATTTTGTTTTAAAGCTTGAGTAAAAATGAAAAACAATCCGAAGCTTAGTCTTTGTTCTTTCCTCATACCGAGAATACATGAGAATAAGTTACCGAGCTTAGTCTTTTTTCTTTCTCATGCTCATAAATACATGAGAATAATTCTTAATCGGCTTAGTCTTTGTTCTTTCTCATGTCAGAATCAACGAGAATGTAACCGAGTATACCTCTATCACTTTTTCGGGATCAGAAGGTTATAATTTAAAAGTGAACCCCGAGTCCCTTTAAGCTCTTTCGTGACTCTCTAAACATGAAAAGATTGCCGAAATAATTCCTTTGTTATTTTCACGCTTGTTAAATTATTTGAAGAAAACGCCTGTTGAGCCGCATAGTTTATCTCTCTTTTCGGTCTCATCATACTACTTTACTAAAAAGGAACCGGAGAGAGTTCTCTTTAAGTGTTTTCCGCACTCTATAATCATGAAAACCTTCTCGAAGTTTTCTATCTTGGACTCGCTAAACAAATATCGTAAGGGACCACATGGGACCAAACCACTCCTTCCTAGGGTTCGTTAAACATACTCAAGGGACCTTGTATCCGGTTGATGAGCTTACATCGGCTAAGCATATGTTATCCTCAAGCTTGCGTAAAAAAAAAAAAAAAAAAAAAAAAAAAAAAAAATGGTGGGGGAAAAATTGGGAAAGAATTGTGTCTAAACCTCTATTCCATGAAAGAGTCACTTTTGAACATGACACCCTTTCACCTCGCTTTGTGTCTAGGGTTGGAAATTTCGCTTGTCTCTCGATCATACTCCCTTATAAGATTACAAATTGGTCCTCAGGATCCCCTGTTAGGTTAGTGTTTCCAAGATAGTTGTTGGGTCATCAATATGTTCAAAGAGAAGTTCAACTCGAAGTCTTCTACGCGCCTGCATTTCTACAGCCTTTGTTTCTATTGCGTCAATTCATCCTCGAAGTCACCCTAAATCACTTGTTTCTCCATCTACATCAAATCTTTGTTACTTGTTTTGTCATTGATGTGGGATACATAAAGGCCCTCCGGACGAAGTCTTTCCTCGGCCGACTTCAACTCATTATTCAGGAATAGGACTTAGAAACTAATTGGTACCTTTGAACTGCGATGCCCCAACAATGGCAAAGTTTCCTCGCCGATAGTGCGGGTTTTCATTATTGACCGACGGGGAGATTCCGGCTGGCAAGTTCGACCAACTCATTTATTCACATTCGCTGGATTGTACTAGTGTACATCTTTGGGAGTCACTGACATTAATGGTGATTTCCCTCGCGACTTGTTAATCCAGATACACTAATGACCGCAGAATCAAGGGTTTCTACCATGTTCGACTTAAGCACATGTATCTGGCTACGGTTAGATTCGCACTATAGAGTGGTGGAGATGAAGACCTGGATATTTTTGACAGATCCAGGTTGTGTTGGAGCATATGCGCTGTACTGCTGCATAGATCCATATTGTATGTTTGGTGGCTATGTTCAAATTTGAGTCTTTAACACATAGATCCACAAAGTATTTTGGTGGCTATGTTCATATTTGAGTCATAGTGGCATGGATCCACAAGCTAGGCGTTTTACGGCAAGGACCTATCTTACTTGACATGGATCTTCGTGATGTAGGCATTTATGCTTTGAGTCATTTTGTACTCGGGAGTACATGGGAATGCCTACCTCTGGATGATATATTGTAATCAGATTTTATTTGTTGGCAGTAAGCCCGGACCGAATCGCTTTGTTCCTCACATTAATATCATTGCATTTCAGCTGTCACTCTGCTCTAACTTCATACATTGGGCTCGTTACACATTATTTTCATCATCCCTATGAACGTTAATGATGTAAACCTATATGTTGCCTTCGTAGGCCTGGCCCGAAGTTCAAGAGATAAGGGAGAAGAACTTTTCCTCGAAAAGAAGTTGCATTTTCCGCTTTTAAAAACCTTATAAAAGGAAGTTCAGGTCAGCCTATGTATTAGGGTGAGAGAATGCCCGATTCTCGCAGGATACATCATAGCTAGGTGAGTAACACCACAGTTGCACTATATGTGGTGCGAGAATGCTTACATCGCAGAAAAAACTACTTTCTAATCTTCGTGAAGGAGAAACTTCCATGGTGAGGTGGCATCCAAATGGTTTGGATCTTACTCGCCATGATTTAGTGGGATCATCCTAATTCTACCTTATCCTCTTCAACTTATAAAAAGGAGGAGCTCTCATGGATAAGGCAGTCTTGAGCTTGTTAGCTTTGGTCGGATTTGAATTATTAGCTTGGTTGGAGTGGTTTTGAGATTTGCTTTGTCAAGATAGATTGTGAATATCATCATATCTATTCTCTCATAGTTCTTGGAGTGAAAGTATGTGGAGAACAAAGGACAGTTGGAAGGGAACTTACCATCGCCAAGGCCATTGTTGCACTTCTTCACATTTAATATGATACAGAATATGATTCTTCTTTCCTATAAAGCTTATTTTGTTTTATTGTATGATTCCCTTGATCACATACATAGGTTTATATATTGAGTTTATGCTATTGCTATCACTTTGGTTGGTTGGCGCTCTTTGTGTGTCCATCATCAGAGGAGCGACCTGAAGTGAGTTAGATGGCTAAGAAGTAGAGGAAGCGACATTTAAACTGCATGTCACTCATCCCCTTTAGTTAGTAAATTCAATACTTAAAACTTAAGGAAAGCGCCATGTTCGCCCCCGCTTTTGTTCTAGATCCGTGTGGATCTAGGGAGACTGGCTAGTGTTTGCACCTACCGATAGTCCGATAACACCGTGAGACATACGGGCTTCCATAACAATCATATCATCAACCCGCACAAAACATTGCTATGATATATAAACTGAATCATCTGGCCATTCTTCCACTCACACCGAGATCTAGAAGAGCATTTTCCCTGAGAAATTAAAACATCAACGATGAGCTATCCGGACTATTCTCAAGTGGTGCATACTCAAGGTTCTGATTTTTGCGCCTGGACCATTCACCTATCCGCCATTCCTCCAAGACTAAACAAAGTGCAACCTAGAAAGAATGAATCTTCCTAGGGAATGCATGTCCCCGATTGTTGAACTCCTCGGACTATTTGTTATTATCCGCCATTCTAGCACTAAACAAAGTGCAAACTAAAGAGAAATTTAACCCTAGAGAATGACTGTCTGGATCATTTCCTGAGGAAATGATTGTCATGCACCAACCTCCAAATGAAGCATTCTTCAAACCGCTTCACAACTATGAGCTTCAAAGAATGATTGTTCTCATGAGTATGTACCAAATTTTGACCACTACCGGAGCACCATCAAGAAGTTATATTCTTCCTATACTCATCTCTATGTTAACATAATCATTGTCTATGGTACATCAGTAATCCATCGAACCATTTTCATTACTTAAAATGATCAAGCTCGATCTAGACCATTTTATTTAACTAGAAAATGCCATCCGGCCAATCCTCTAAATTACTTCTTCCAATTGGAAAAGAACCGCTTCATCCTGACCATTTTTCAACTAAAAATATGATCAGAATAAATCAATAATCACATCGCTAGCTCCCTTCCAACCTCGAGTCATCTCTTCCTTTTTCAATAAGGAATTTGTCTCCACGAACCCCAACTTGAGTACAAACTCTTCATCTCTGACAAAGGCTTTACCAAAATGTCCGGGCTATATGCTCATATGTGGAGATATATATTGAGAACCACTTCTCTTTTATAGACTTCATCAATGAGAATGTAATGCTTGATCTCAATGTACTGTAGTCTTTCTGGAACACTGGTTTTCTCTCAAGGCTTCATAATTGATCATCATGATATAATGGTTGGATTCAACTCTTTATTTCCTGCTAGCTCACAACATCATAGCAAGGATCAAACTCAAACATATCCAAGTGGCACTGGCTATCATGAGTGTTTTTCTGTGGATTGGGTAACCATCATTCGAATTCTTAGTAACCATTCGGGATACACACTTTGTTATAGAAAGTTTTACCATGTTTATGTTCTCGCATTTGAGGCTCTCCACCAAGTTGTCTCTTCCATCTCTGCATAAGAGTCTTTTTCGATATACCTAAAGCCTTGAGAGCCAGATAAAACCAAACCATGGATATTATGGACGACATACACCGCTCATGTAGAGGTATGTCTTATTTATTGGAACAAGTAATCATAGTATTCTCCCTCGTCTGGGAAAACTTCTAGTTCTGGATATCGTAATGTTTACATTCATAAGTCTTCCATACAATCGCTCTTTATCAACTAGTTCCTCTGCTTGATTGTTGTTATTGAGTTCATATCAGGCTAACAATCTTGTGATTCTTGATACAATGACCTGGTTGTTTCGATTTTCTTTCTCTCTTTGGAATCTTCATGTTATTCCTCATGTTTTTCTTTTAGCCTTTGGGTCCATGGAGTCTCTTATATATTCCATGCCCTCGAGATTCCACTTATTCCTTTTCTATCATAGGGATCATTTACGTGGATGGACATCTAGTGATACTTTAAGGCTTCTTTGAAGAAGACTTTCAAAGTCAAATCAACATGTTTCTCTTCATGGTTGCTAACATTGATGGGAACATGGATAACTACTTCATCATCTTCAATGGATCATATTATTTAGGATTAGCTACCTCCTAATCCTCAAGAGTGTATGTTCATATTTTGGAATTGTGTAATCAACCTCCTCCAACTAAGAGAGAGATTCCATGCTTCGTCAGATCCTTATTGGAAAGTGTCATAAGTCTTTTTCCAATTTCCTCTTTGATTGCTAACTTCTTTCGCCTTTTACTTCTAGGTTTCTTCAAGATTGATTTTATGTTATCTTGCTACCGGGCATTTCTATGTAATTTCATCCTTTCATGTGTATTGCTTGACTTGTAGTCATTGTGATAGCAATCCTTATCTTGTTGTTCTTCCATAGGTATAGTTTATCTTTGAACATATTATCTTCTAGGAAATAGATATGCAAGATATGTACAAAAAACATGGTATGTACAAGAACTATGAAGAGGATTGTTATCGTGTCTTAGAAGAAGTTTGTTTTGTCCTGCTTGGATTTCTTTGAGTGTTCCCTTTCTTCAGCAACTGATGCTTCGTGTGATTCCTTCCTTTTATTTAACTCGGGACAATGATTCTTGTAGTGACCATACTTTCGACAATTGAAGCATTGTATTCTTGACATATCTTTCTCTTGATTTGGTTTCTTCCTGGAGCCAAACTTCTTTTTATTCTTGAAATCCTTGAACCTTGTTGTGCAGGCTTGATCATCGTACTTCTTTTGGGGTTTCTCTTTTGCACTGATCCTTGATTCTTCTTGTGCACAAAAAGTCCAAAGTTTTTCAAATGTAGGATACTCCTTCCTTGTGTCCATGCTTGCGGCAAATGCATCCCATGTCTTGGGAAGACCATTCAGTACTATGTTTATCGATTCCTTCTCTGAAATTATCTCTTCAATAGCTTGTAGTTGATATCTTAACTAATATATTCTCACAAAGTATGATGTTATGCTATCATCATCATTCATCTTCATGTCGCGGAGCTCATTCTTCAGACTCATTACTTGTCCAATGTTTCTGACTGAGAAGAGGTTTGTTAGGGAATTGTACATATTCTTAGACGAATCAAGATGGGATATGTAGGGTATCAGGTGATCTTTTATATAATCCACTATGATACTCATGGCATTGATGTCATTGTCTTTGAACTTCTCCATAACTGCAACGTTCTGCGGTTCCTTTTCTTTTCCTTCTTCGAACTCTGGTTCCACAATCTTTCTTTTCACGATATCCAACACTTTATTCTTGGCAACGATGAGATCAATCCTTGTCTTCCATGCTCTGAAGTTAGAATCCCCATCTAACTTGTTTTCTGACTTCATAAAGTAAGTCATGGTTTCCTTGACTTGGTCAACCCTAGATTTGACCAAAAACTCAATCTTGACGTCTTAGCTTGCTGAGAGTACCAGGAGATGCACTAGGCTAGGGCACACTAGTCTATCTGGAAATTAGGTCAATCCCTTCACTTAATGTTCCTCAACGAGAGGATTAGGGTTTCTGTAACTGCGCCTGCTAGTAACCCTAACGACAGTGATTTGGTAACTGCTCCTGCTAGAAACCCTAGTGACAGCTCTTCAATGAGCTTAGTATCCTTATGGCTATTCTCCCTTCCAGTGGTTAGACTGAATGAAGGAGGTGTGGGCCCATAACCTGTTAGAATATAATGGATGTGCTCATTTAACCATAGACAATATCACTATTGTCACCCAGTCATAGGCCGAAGCCACCCCTGAGCACCTTAACCTTAACAGAGAATCATTCTGGAAGCAAACCCTAGGCTAGATAGAAAAACAAGATAGTGCACCTCTTTCTCCAAGGATAGCCCACCAAACAAGAGTTGATCAGAGAGTCCAAACCATAACCAAGAGATAGTCCAAGCCAAAACCGAAATCTACTAGAAGCAGCAGCTGCAACGACAACTCTCCTCTAGACTTGCGCACAAACTGGCCAACTGTAGTTCACACAAGTGTTGCTTCTGCAGTTCCGAGAATGCCTGCCAGAATGAAGACTGGCCTACTGTATTTATACTAAAACTGGCAAATTGCTTGGGCCGACTTCTCATTCTGGGTGCCTATTTACTTAGTATATGATATTTCCTTTAGCTGATTTCTTCTCTTGGAGGCTAATAACCTAATACAAATTATCCTCTTAAGTCGACTTGTCTTCTAGGGTTATTAGCCAACTAATTACGGTTTCTTCTTGCTTCTCAGAATATTCTATTTTCGTCAGGTTTACACATGGAGGTTGATACCTCCCACAGCTACCATAATATCAACACTCCTAACCTCCTAGCCCAAAGGCCTTACAACTCTGCGCTAGCTAACATGCCACTACATAGTCCTTGTTTATAACATGGCACAAAATATTATTTAAGTTTAATAATGTTTTATATGGACGGAAGAAAAGGGCTAGGCCCTCAGCCCAACCCAGCCCTTGGTTATATGCTAATCCATGCAACCACATTTGAAACCCCTCGCTATATATAGTCACCACCAACGGTATAACATAAACGTCGCCATTATGGTGGTATCTCCGCCAATTTAGAAGCGCATCAAAATGTAGTTGCAACTATATGCCAAAAAGGGAGTCCACGGGATACGATCCCGGGACCTCCGCCTAAAACTCTGCCAATAAGTGACTTAGAATAGTTGCCAATAACCAATGCGCCAAACCACTCATTAATGTTTAACCGCCCGAGTTTTATTATAAAATGGGGCCTTTGCCAATGTACGGGATGAAGGAGAACAAAGGGCACGTCCATATGGATTTTGGCATGGATTTCGAGACAGGACACACATTTCGAGATTTTTTCCAGTCATTTATTGCAAAGGCAGGTCGCAAAAATCGAGGCAGGGCTGTCTCTTCGGCCTGAAAGTGCCAAACTCGGATCGAAGTGTGGAGATATTCATATTTAGGTAATTCGACGCCACAAACGCAGTGGTGTTGTTTGTTTTCTGATCTGAGAAAATCTTTTGTAGCTTAACTCCGGAATGAGGTATACTTATGTATTTTTTCCAATTCTTTTGTGGAGTTAATAAAAATCCCTACCCATTTGAGAGCAGGATCGAGAGACGTAGTCCACCAAGGATGAACTCTGTTATCAAGTTCTTCGTGTTTATATTGTATGCTTATGTCTCTCTCCTTTTGAGATTTTCCTTCTTTATGGTGTACTTTAGTTTATGCTCATTTAATACAATTCGTTAATAAGTCACCTAACGAAAAGATTCTGGATCATGTTGGTATTAGACCATTCGTCTTTGACTTGAATTGTTGAGTATGAATGCTTACTAGGGCCAAGCATAAACAGGGTGAAGGAACTCTTAAGACTTTCAATCCCGAAGTTGGTTGTGCATCCCGAAGGAAGAAAATGGAAGAAGAGGATAAGCATGATGAACAAGAGAAAAACTTTCACATGGTCTTCTATTGCATGTTAGACATGGTCAAGAAAATGTATGGATATTGTTAGGACACATAAATGTCCCTTTTTCACCATCTCTTTTGCTCATTCAACCTTACCAATTATATGCTAAATGCCTAATAATTGTTGCTAAGACCCTTTTTCCCAAAGTATGCATCATTAATCTTGATTTTATATTTTATTCACTTTAACATAATGGATTGGTAGCATTTCTCATATTTTACCCATGAATATTCAAACTAATGATTAAACTGTGTAGAACAGCCAAGTCTTAAAGAAAGATCGTTCTTGTTACACAAGGTTGTTACAGCTGTGCGCCAACTCTGCATGTTGTTACACGACTACATCAATTGTGCACCCTTTTTGGAAGCTGCTACACCTACTGCAATAGATATCCACCAATCCTGGACGCCGATCCCTCATGCAAATTCGAATCATGAAGACTGATCCTCAAGGCTGTTACATGTTTTGGTTCACATTAATGATGAACATCATTTAACAGATTTTGTATATCATACGAACAACTTGAGAATATTCGATTCTCAAAGTTGTTCTGAGTCCATTTTCAACTGAATAACTCTGCCTTTAAATAGCAGATCCTTTGTAATCATTACTACCAAATTTTAGTTGTGAACAGAGAGTGAAGAAGAGCACATTGTATCTGAACATTTTTGGAGAATCAATAAAGAAGTGGATTGAGTTTCGTTAACCTACTGTAGTCTATTTTCGAGTGGATTCAGTGAGACGGAAAGGGCCCACCTTCCTCACAGACTCCCCCCTGTTTTGTTGTTTTAGATTAACTACTTTGATTTGGATAATTGATCTGTTTATCATTTCTAGCATATATATGTTGTTACAGTTAGTTCTTTTCTGTTTAATGTGCATCTGTGTGTCTCATGAGAATTAGAGTAAATTGTTCGATACCACTGGAGAATTGCTTTCCTTTCCTGCATTAGATTTAATCTCTGAAAACAAAAGTGTGAATTACTTTTATGTATTTAAGTAGGTTTCCTTTCAGCAAGTAGCACAGAGTTTCTTTCTGCAAGAGTAAAATATAAAGTTAGAATAGATTAGATAATTCAAGATTCGTATGCACCCATCAGTTCAGGATTTCAATTTTGTAGAAGCTCCAGCTGTGTTAGCAACCTGTGTTAAAATTCAACCTTTCAATTTGGTTTTTTTACTGCAACTTGAATAATGTTGCTTCCATAATCTAGCATAGAATGTGCACAATTATCTTGCAATAACAAAACTTCCCTGGGTTTGACAATTTATATTGAACAGCTTAATTATCTATTTAATTAGACAATTAAAGTGGCCAACATTTTGGCGTCGTTGCCGGGGAAGATAATTATAGATTTTTGTAAGCACATTAGTTTTTTTTTCTTATGAATGAATAGTTTGCATGAATCGAGGAACAAGAGGAAATATTCCCAAAAATACTAACCCTACGGGTACCAGAGGACATAGAGGAAGGAACCCTGCACTGGGAAGACCAACCTTCATTGATGAGATTATAGCCAGAGCAGATTCTTCTTCAAGATCTATCTTTCGCCCTTCAAATCCTCCAAGGAGACAAATTCCTCAGTCATCAAAACTGCCCCAGTTCAAAACATCGCTTTCATCAAGGGTTGAAGCTGAAAGTTTGTCACCAACAAATAAACAAGCAACACTGGAGAGTATTGAAGATCAAGGAAGTATAGTTTGACCAAGAGAAAGACCAGAAGAAGTGTTTTATCAGATTAACAGATAGATAGTCACTAAGGAGGAGTGGGATGCTTACCATATTGAGTGGAGAGAGAGAGCAACCATGGAAAATCAAGGAGATAATGAAGAGGAGTTCAACCAAGAGGATCCACAGAACAATGAAGATCAAGTAAATGATGAAAATACTATCTCTACCCTAGTTTTTCCTATTACTAATATTCCTACAAGGGGGATAGCTACTATGAAGAACATACCTCTTTTAGCCCTACCAAATTTCCATGGATTGTCTACTGAGGATCCAGATGAGTTTTTGTTTGAATTTGATATTCTGTGTAGAAGCTATGACTACACTACTACTGCACAGAAACTTAAATTGTTTCCAACCACATTGAAGGGAAATGTGTTAAGATGGTTCATGAACCTTGGAGGAGAGAATATCTCAACATGCGTATAGATGAGGTAGCTTTTCTTGAACAAGTACCAAGACTACTGTCGAACAAGGGAATGAAGGGAGGAACTGTTCAAGATGTCTCAGAAAGAGGATGAGACCCTCGAAGATTTTGTAGAGTGACTCCAGTACAATCTACAAAGGTCTAGACATCCGGATGTGAGTAAGGACATTCTGAAAACTATTTTGCTAAAAGGGGTTAGAGATGATTGTTTAGACATGCTGAATATGCTTGGCAAGAGAGATATATCTAAGGAATCCTATGAAGACATTGTAAATATTTGCAAGAGATGTTCTCGAGGAACCACAAGAAATAAGTCAGTTACCAATGATACCACTTTTTCAAGGGTACAGAAATCAGCCAATGGAGGGGCAACAAGAGAAGAAATAGTTAATCTATTAGAATATTTCAAAAAAGAAATT
>SNQJ01S0271008.1:0-11695 GCA_010110895.2 Picea sitchensis | reverse complement strand
GTCACACTGACTGTTCCTCCACAACTTGTCCAGAAACATGCAGAAAAGATATTGCCGCGTAATGGGATATCCATTACAAATTTTAATATATTGCCGAAAACAGTATATGACCGTGGTGATTGCGATCGAATTATTTCGGTCAATGAAACAAGCATTGTGGAAAAAATTCCTCCTATTTGTTCAAAATACCGCTTCCTCCCAGACTCGACTATTAGGCAACTTGCACAAAGCACTAATATTTACCCAATGGGAACGATTGGGGTTGATGTCGCACTGGCCAAGAAATTTGGGTCACAACACATTCTCCATATAAAGGATGGAGAGTCGGACAACGAGAAGGCAATGGTATTGCTTTTCATATTCAATTTTGTTGTTTACTTTCACTTCTGCATGTATGTCGAATAAGTTACACAAATATTGCATTGTTCCATGTTGCAGCTACAATTGTTCGATACGTATTCATATTTGTTTTCGTCAATAGAACAACAATTGCATAGAGGGAAGATTCCACTTATGTTGTTCAAAAATATAACAAAAAGGAAGAATGTTAGAGAAACGATCTTTCGGACAACCCAGTCAACGTTTGTAACAGAGTTGCAAGAAGATACAGTAAAGGATCTGGAGAAGCTAGCTAGCTCTACAATTGTTGTGCGTATACATTTACAAAATTATCCTCGCTTTGCTTATAGAAATAGATTTCAACAAATTTCTGCAGCTATTAAATTATTATTTTTTGTTTTAAATAGGAGGGTGGGATGCAGTTGTGTATTATATTGTTCAGTGTATTAATTCCTTTGCTCGCATTCCTAGGTTGAAGGTCTTTTAGTTGCAGCCAATGTGTACTCGACCCCCTTTGAGCCTATTTGTGCAAAATGCCATTCCGTCGCCTTTGCCTCTGCTTTGATAACTGATGATACGATTGATTGTCTGCGATGTGGTGAAAAATGTCCATATATTTATGGGCATTGCCTTAGTGGTGTTATTCGAACCGTGAGCAACACAACCATGCACTGTACGATCAGGTAGTTGATGTTACAAAATGTGCTTCCTGAGTTGCCAGAGTTGTCGTATGAAACATATCTACAGAAAAAGGCAAGCAGTGTCTACATGTTGCGGTAGCTTCGGATACAAAACAAATTCACCTTAAATGAGGACAATGCAATTTTGCATATCGGCTGAAAAGGGGAAAAAAAAAATTATACGAAACTTTGAGAGGAAATGAAAATACCTCATGTCTCTCTATAATATATGTTCAACATCCAGATGAAAGTTCGTTTCAACAGAAAACAAATGCGGCGACATCTTTTCTTTGTATATCAAATTATTTGGAGCAAAGGTCGATGGGTTCTGCTCTATGGAACCTTCTGGGAACTTGCTTGTGGACTGTTTAAAGTATGGTTGGTTCTTGGTTATCTGCTTTGTCTATAAATTTGTATACCCTGGAACTCCAACTGTTCCTTGGAGGATACCAAACAGTATAATTGCTTTTTCTTAGCCAGCTGGGACGCAGATCCGCCTGGTAATTTCTATGGCACTGTGATGCAACTGTACTGTCACTTGCTTTAACAAATTTCCTTCATCGATGAACTTGGTCAAACTATTGTTCTGAAATAATTTGAAATCAACGAATATATAGTGTCTGAACTGTGACTGTCCTCACATACAAACAAGAGGCTCTTAAAATACAAATTGGCCGTTGTTTTCGCATTTTTGCTTATTCGATGGAGTTAGTCAGATTAATATCCTGGAATAATTTGAAATCAACGAATATTTAGTGTGCATAATGCAATTGTGTTATCATATGAACAATAGGCTCTTAAAATTCAAATTGGTCCTTATTATGCTTGCGGTTATAGAATTTAAAAAAAATTATATTTTCTTTCCTTGATTCTTTTAAGAATAAGCGATTTAACATCCTTTAATAATTTAATGCGCTAGCTCTCCAGTCCATCTATCAATCTGTATATGGCGGATCTCTGAACGTTATTTGGAGGACAAGGAACAATGAAACTGCAATGTTGCCCCAGGCAGCCCACAGGTTCCTTTGTCAATTTGTACATCGCGGAGTTGTGGGTAGCTTTTGTACAATGCGAAACAATAAAGTCCCAATTTTTCAGCCCGCGAGCCCGAACAAAAGAGGCCCATTTTTCAGCCCGCCAGCCCCACAGCCCCCGATAAAAAAAAATCGTTAAATATGAAATACATATGGAATTGTTACGGGACAATAAAAGTGCAATGTTCAGTGAACCAGCCCGAGTCCTCTTGTCAATTTGTATATGGCGGAAGTCTAGATGCTATTTCTAGTAGAGGGAACAATGGAGACTCTATTTTTGGCCCACCCGGTCGCGAACCCGCCATCCAAAAACTACCTAAAAGTGCAATGTTCAAGCAACCAACCCGAGTCCTCCTGGCAATTTGTATATCGCAGAAGCCTGGGTGGTATATGTAGGAGAGGGAACAATAGAGACTCTATTTTCAACCCGCCAGGCCGCCAACCCGCGATCAAAAAACTGCCCAAGTATGGAATGAGGAATCTGCATATGCTGTATAAAATCTCATTCCATAGTTAATATAGAGACTATGTCCACAAGTCCACTTGTCAATTTGTATGTCGCGGAAGTGAAGATGTTATTTGTAGAACACAAAACAATAGATACTTAATTTTAAGCCTGCCAGGTCTGGAATCCACGATCCAAAAAGTGCTCATGTATGGAATGAGGGATCTGCATATGTTCTAGAACAATGTGTTTGTACAACGGGGAACAATAGAGGCCCAATTTCCAACCCGCCAACCCCAGAGCCCCTGATAGAAAATCGATAATTATGAAATTGATATGGAATCGCTACGGGGAAGTAAAAGTCCAATGTTCAACGAAGCAACTCGAGTCCACTTATGAGTATGGGGGTTTCACATACTTAATTTTCAGTCCACCTGGTTGTGAACCCGCGATCCAAAAAATGACCATCTATGGAACGAGGGATCCGCATATGTTCTAGAACAATACAAATGCATTATAAATCTAAGTAGCCCACAGCTCCTCCTGTCAATTTGTATGTCGCAGAAATCTGGGTTATATTTGTAGGAGATGGAACAATAGACACTATTTTCGGTCGGCCAAGCCGCGAAACCATGATCCAAAAACTGCCTAAGTATGGAATGAGGAATCCACATATGCTGTATAAAATCTCATTCCATATTTTATATAGAGGCTATGTCCACAAGTTGGCGTGTAAATTTGTACGTCGCAAAAGTGTAGGTGTTATTTATAGAACACGAAACAACAAATACTTAATTTTCAGCATGCCAGGCCGCCAACCCGCAATCCAAAAAGTGCCCAAGTATGGAATGAGGACTCCGCATATGTTCTATAACAATACAAATGCAAAGTCCAGCCAAACAACCCATAGGTCTGCATATGTTGTAGAACAATGTATTTGTACAACGCGGAAGAATAGAGGCCCAATTTCTAGCCTGCTAGCCCTAGAGCCCCGGATAAAAAAAAATCGCTAACTATGAAATTGATACGGGATCGCAACGGCACAATAAAAGTCCAATGTTCAGTGAAGCAACCCGAGTCCACCTGTCAATTAGTATGCAATTAGTGATTCGCATATGCTATATAAAATCTCATTTCATACTTTATATACAGACTTTGTCCGCGGGTCCGCGTGTCAATCTGTATATCGCGAAAGTGTGGGTGTTATTTGTAGGATACAAAACAGTAGATACTTAATTTTCAGCCCGCTAGGTTGCGAACCCATGATCCAAAAATTGCCCAAGTATAGAATGAGGGATCCGCATATCTTCTAGAACAATACAAATTCAATGTTCAACCAAGTAGTCTGTAGCGACTCGTGTCAATTGATATGTCGCGGACAGCTCTAGAGCTCCCGATAAAAAAAATTCGCTAACTATGAAATTGATACGGGATCGCAACGGGACAATAAAACTCCAATGTTCAGCGAAGCAGCCCGAGTCCACCTATCAATTTGTATATTGCTGAAGTCTGGATGTTATTTATAGGCGACGAAACAATAGACTGTTTTCGGTGCGCCAGGCTGCCAACACGTGCTCCAAAAACTGCCTAAGTATGCAATTAGTGATCTGCATATGTTGTGTAAAATCTCATTCCATATTTTATATACAAATTATGTCCATAGGTCCTCCTGTCAGTTTGTATATCGCAGAAGTGTGAGTGTTATTTGTAGGATACAAAACAATAAATACTTAATTTTTAGCCCGCTCGCCCGCGAACCCACGATCCAAAAAAGTGCCCAAGTATGGAATCAGGGATGCGCATATGTTCTAGAACAAAACAAATGCAATGTTCAGCCAAGTAGCCCATGGCGACTCGTGTCAATTTGTATGTCGCGGAAATCTCAGTGCTATTTGTAGGATAGGGAACAATAGAGACTCTTTTTTCGACCCGCCATACTGCAAACCCGCGATCAAAAGACTGCCTAAATATGGAAATAGGGATCCGCATATGCTCTATAAAATCTCATGTCGATACTTTATATAGAGTCTCATCTCCGCAACTCCCGCCGTCAATTTGTATATCGTAGAAATATGGGTGCTATTTGTAGGAGACGGAACAATAGAGACTCTATTTTCGGCCTGCCAGGCCGCAAATTCAGGATCCAAAAACTGTGTAAGTATGGAATGAGGAATCTGCATATGCTGTATAAAATCTCATTCTATACTTTATATAGAGACTATGTCCAGAAGCCCGCTTGTAAATTTGTATATCGCGGAAGTGTAGGTGGTATTTGTAGGACACGAAACAATAGATAATTAATTTTCAGCTCGCCAAGCCGCGAACCTACGATCCAAAAAGTGCCCAAGTATGGAATGAGGAATCCGCATATGTTCTAGAACAATACAAATACAATGTTCAGCCAAGCAACCTTTAGGTCCTCCTGTCAATTTGTATATTGCGAAAATGTGGTTGCTATTTGTAGTACAGGGAACGAAGAATTTGCATATGTTCTAGAACAATACAAATGCAATGTTCAGCCAAGCAACCTGTAGGTCGTGCTGTCAATTTGTATATCGTGGAAATCTGCGTGCTATTTGTAGGACACAGAACAATCTTCAGTATTTTTTCATCCCGCCAAGCCGCGAACCTGCGATCAAAAAAGTGTCGAAGTATGGAATAAGCGATCTGCATATGCTGTATAAAATCTCATGTCTATACTTTATATAGAAACTCATCTCTGCAACTCTCGCTGTCAATTTGTATATCGCAGAACTGTAGGTGCTATTTATAGGGCACAAAACAAAAGATACTCAATGTTCAGCCTGCCAGGCCACGAATGCGCGAAACAAAAAGTGCCCAAGTATGGAATCACGGATTCGGATATGTTCTATACAATCTGATGTCCATACTTTATAAATGTACATGTTTAACCAACCAACCCGCAATGTTGAACCAACCAACCCGCAACTCTGCCTATCATTTTGTATCTCGCGGAAGTGTAGGTGCTCTTTGTAGGACACATAACAATAGAGGCTCAATTTTTAGCCCGCCAGGCCGAGAACCCGTCCGCCAGGTAGAGAACCATTGGGCCTTCACGTCTCCTGGGTATATCTTCTTCTGTTTTTCTTTTGTAACCCGCCTGACCGCTTTCCATATGCAATAATTAAGCTTTAATGCTAGTAGCCATCCTGCAACAACCGTTACAGTTGTCATTAATGTCCGGAATTTCGGAGAAGATTTTTCATTAGTACGAATTAAACTAAGATTTGCGCACAAGCATGCTATCCTTTCCAAGTATTCATTTCAAAGGTGACGCAATCTTTTTTTTTTGTCCGCCGATGGGTTGGTGCTTTTAAGAAATTTCTGATTCTTAATGTCTTTTCGCCGTCACCGCCACCTTCACAATTTTTTCTAATTATGCAATTAGTGAGTTGTGATGGTCATAGCTCATTTCGCATGAACCTTGAAAATTGTCATTGATCAGCGAAAGGATCGAGGAGATATTCCATTGATAGGCATTAAACTAGACTTTGCGAAGGCTTATATTATCCTTCCCCGATTTTCATTTGAAACATCGTCTCGAGCAAACGAAAATTCTTAATAACTTGTGGTGGCAGTTCTCTCCACACACAGAGTCAACACATTGGGGCATAATGGCCACGGGTTCCACTATTCCAGGGCATATTCTTACTATTCATCTCTCTTTGGCCAAGAGAAAAAAATGAGATGGTCCCTTGGTACACCGAGAGATATGTTTCAAACCAAAAAATTCGATGCCAACCTTGGCTGCTCAAAGAACCTGCCCACTTGCAGTCATGCCTGTAGCAGAACTTTATGCCATGAATTCTAAGCCAGAAGAAGATGATCTGATGGACGATGATACGGCAATGGATGGTGGCAATGCAGAAAATATTCCCACTCCTGGGCCCAAATTGAAATGAACCATAATAAACGGACCTTCCGGGCTCAGTGATCACAGTCATGACAACACCAAAAGGAGTTTCAAAAAAAAAAACGGACAGTGAACGCAACAACCACTTTGCACTGCCAAAGTACGAATTCCAGAGTTCCAAATTAGTCCATTATGGGCGGAAGAGTTTGACTGTAAAGAAATCATATGTTGATGCTTCCAGAGATATATTTCAAGCCAAACAAATATTGTTTAACATTTTCGGGTATCAGGTGCAAAACTTTCGCTGCTGCAATGCATTTTCCTACTAGTCATCTCCTTCTGCCCAGAATGGACTAATTTGGGCCTCTGTAATTACATGTGCAAGCTGTACTACTGAATTTTTTTCGACTATGAAGAGCCGGTTTCAACTAAGGGCTATTCCACTTGCCTTGCAACCATTTTCGTCTTCTTCCTCGTGTAAAGCTTCTGAAAAATATCAATTTCAGCAGAGGATGATTAATCGAGGAGAAAACTCCAAGGATATTGCATACTGAGGAACCCGTGCCTGTGTTTGTCGCAGATACCTTCAATGTTTTCAACCGAAGAACTGGATCCAATTTCTAAGCATAGATGTACAATACTTAGTGCTTTTCTTATTTTTTTAAATGGATTTGCTATTACGAAATTTTGGCCTTGGACTCTTCGTCTGTGCCACTTTTCTGGGTTTCATGCATGTTCTAATTGGCATACTTCGGTGCTCTCATACTTCTTCGATCTTTTGTTTACTAATACCAATGTAAAATGTTCCAGCAAAATCGTTCTTCTTGTTTCTAGAGATGCAATTATTAAGTTTTAATGCTAATTAGTACAAAACAAAGTTCACTACTTCAGTTGGTATGTTACAGTCATGGAATAATGTATCAAGAACATAACTACATGCGCATGTTGCAACAAAATGTAATCTTGAACAATGCATTTCCTGATAACTAGTAGATCATGATTTTGCAACAATGGGGCTTCTTTGAAACCAATTCGCACTTACAAAAAATGTCTTCCGCCTTTCTATTTTCCCAATTCATGCGTTTCCAACCACCGCTTCCCCTTTCTTTAAATTGACCCTCTATTGTTCCTTGTCCCACAACTACCACCGAGAGTTTCACCATATAGAAATTGACAGGAGGACCCCGCTGGTTGCATCAACATTGCACCTCTACTTTTCCAGGACCTCCAAATAACATTTGTAGCTCTGTTATACACAAATTGACAGATATACAAATTTGCAACCGTTCTTAGATCATGCCTTTTTTCGTATTACATTCGACCTATCATGCCCTTTTCATGATCTCTTATGTTGTACACATTTTGCACTAAAAAATTATGAAACATGAAATTTTACCCTTTTCCGTATTACGGTCCACCTATCATGCCCTTTTCTGTGATGCACATTTTTTGCATTGAAAACTTTCGAGAAATACAATTTAACCACCGCTTCCTCGCATATTTACTGGAACTATTGTCAACCCGTTTTGAAGCCCATCTGTCCACTTTCCATACTTCGCCATTTGTTCAAATTTCTTTAGGGAATCGTCCCTTTGCTGGGTTGAAGAAATATTCAGTTCGTAGTCGTTGTTTCCTGTGCCGACGTCCTTTTGGAATTAGCAGTTGGCAATTATATATAAGATCTTATTACTATGTATGCAATTAGCAATTTCCCTATTCCATACTTAACCAATTTTCCGAAATTTCGCAAATATACAAATCGGTCGCTGAACTCCCCCTTCATGATCTCTTCCTGACTATCCCCATAACCATTTTTTGAATCACGTCCAACCGCTTTTCAGAACTTGCCATTCTTTCCTCGCTCTCCGTCATCTCCATCACCTTCGCACTTCTCTACAATAAAAGAAAACATAAAGTTTTATATATATATAGACATATCTTGTTTCTAAATATGGAATTACTGGCATTTAATTCTAATAGGCCATCATGCAGAAACTGTATATATTGTCATTGATGGGCGAAAGGGTCGAGGAAATCTCGTATTCATGCGCATTAAACCAAAAATTGCGGGGAGATTATATTGTCCCTTCCGAGTGTTCATTTCAAAATCATGAAATCCCTTTCACACCGTGTGGCCTTCGCACATTCAAGAAACCTCCATTCCTTAATTGCTCTTCGTCGTACCCACCACCTTCACATTTCTAAATATGCAATAAATAAACTTTACTCCTAACAGTTCATCATGCACCACTAATACCGATTGTCATTAATCAACGAAAGGCTCGAGGAGCTTTCCCATTCATAAGCATTTAACCAAGATTTAGCAAAAAGTTACATTATTCGTTGTGGTTGTTCATTTAAACCATCATCTGTAGCAAAGCAACCTTCTCATAAACCTATGGCATCAATTTCGCACCAGTTCTGTGGAGATATAGTGAACATCTTCGACCGTCACGACCAAAACTTCCACTGGTCTAGGGCATTTTCTTGTTACTCAACCTCTGCCGCAGAGAACCAAGTAATTTGGACCTCTGGGATTGCTCATGCAGGTTGTGTCCCTGAGATTTTTGACTGTAAGGACCTGGTCTCTTGGTGCACCGATAAATTTATTGCAGAGAAAAGAATTATTCCACTGCACGACCACTCTTCTATTTCTTTGTCACCTCAACTCTTCCGACAGATGTTGAAATTGCCCGAGCCAACATTGACGTTCAAAGGAGAATATTGCAAACGGTTCCTAGAAAAGCATAATAACGGATTGGACCTCTTGCCCCCTTTTTTGGAAAACCCGGATCTAGTTCCTGAAGATATTACAAGCATGCAGGTTAGTTCATTTAAAAATCCCTTTCGCGAAATTGCCTGGCTGTTTACAAGAATAATAGGACAGGAATCCACAACTACTGTTTCCCACATGGCTCTTTACATTTTGTATTTCACAGTCAACGAACAAGCCATTTTTTATTGGGGAAGGATAATTTCTTATGAAATCTCTTCCCAATTGTCAAGCTACAAAAGGGGAAAGAAATTTTATATGTCATCCTATTTAGTTTTTGCAATAGCACATTCCTGTCGATTTCCGCAACTGTCTATGTCCAAGAATGTCAACTGCGATTTCCACCCAGTAACGTTCTAGTACCAGGCCATGTGGAAGCACAAGGCTTCCCACTATTTTTATGAGGTTTTTAATGGCTTCCTGTCTGTTTCAAACTTTTCTTGTTAGGAGAAAATGCTCCCCGCTTATCTGAACATGCAATTAATTTTTTGGACAAAAAGGGAACAGTCCAACATTTGGATAATTACACTGTCATAAGATTTTTTGGCTCCACGGAACAACTTGCTCTCCTTCCATGTCACATTATGGACAAAATTTTTATTGCAGAAGTAGCACGTCAATACAACTACTGGTTCCATCTGTTCCAAAGGAAGAAAAAAAACAGTTCATGTCTATGCCTTGGAAAATAGGGGAGTTCATGTTGAAAAACATCAACAAATTTGACGATTTCGCAACACATTTTAGCATCTCCAACCTCAGATATGCTGAACACATAAAAGGATTTGACCCCTATGATATTTTTAGACAACATTTACATTCACTTGGCCTCGTCGATTGTTTTGTAAATAAACACCTGCCCAAAAACAAAGACAGTCACGGGCCTGCCTCTGATGTCGGCGACGTAGAGACAGTGTAAAGTTGCACCAAATTGTACACGCAACAGGGGGGAAGACCCCAGTGACAAGAGTGTTCAATCCACAAATACCACTCCAAAAAGTACGACATCCCGGAGCATCGCTCGAACGACCCATCACAGCAACAAAGAAACACAGAATACTTCAAACGGAGGAGGAGATAACGACCCTTCTCACTCTAAAATTGATAGTTCTCACAAGCTTCCAGTGTAGAAGAAGAGAAAAAAAAATGTGGGGCAGGCAGAAGACCCGGTAATTCAGAGTGAGAACATGGAAATTGACATTGATCTGGATGCCATGTTGCCCTACTTTGATCAGCCCGAGGACGCCATCCACCATAGCCATCCAATGGACATATCTGTTGCCCAAAATTTTGACGAAGATGAATCCTTCATGTTCCAGAGCGTTGTTTTTGATAGCCGGAACAAAAAAATGATATTTCAGAAAAAAAAATGCTAAAAATATCAAAGGCAAATCTTGTTCAGAGGTTGACGTTGCCAACATGCGGCTGTCCCAAATTTGTCAACTTCACACCGCCACCGGAGAAGCACTTCATGACTCCATTGAACGCATGGAGACCCAGAATGCTAGACTGAAGGACTGAGTCAAGGAATTGGAAGACACTTTCTTTCCTATGTCATTGCTTGTCGATCCTTTGGCAATATCCATGCCTAGCACCTCTGCACCCAATATAAAAGCACCCTCCACCCTGCTCGCATCCTGTAAAGGATATGTGGAAAACAATATCACAAAAAGAATGGAACTGGTTACCGATGCCTGGAAAAGATCACAAACCATCGCTTCCCTTGGAACCAGGGCACATAGCTTGCTCGAGCTTTTGCAAGCTGAATTAAAAGATGAAAAAAAATTCTTCTTAAAAACGATCATCCCTTTTGGCAATATTGTCAACAATATGACAGAAACAAAAAGAAGAGAAGAAGATCTTCCAACCAAAAAATGGATCGTCCAATTGAATGCATGTTGGAAAGAAAAAGTAAACAACCTGTGTCTCATTGTTCAGTCATGTGAACAAGTCATATCGAAGAAAGATAAATTATTCACAAAGCTGTCAAATATAGACTTAGCCGGGAAAACAAACGACTTCCAATACCCTCTCTTAATCACAAACTCCTTGCCCTTAACCACAAAAGAGTTCGATAAATAGGTTGCTATGTTGAATACCTTCTCTCTGGAAAAGTTTTACAACATCCTTCAATTTGATCAAACTCACGTCCATGACTAGCTAGTCAAATATGCAGTACAGAATGAGGAAATTCATCAAGCTCTCTCTAATCTCTTTATCGACTTCTAGGAATTAGAAAACGATATTTTCAACATCAAGATCCAGAATGAGATCAATGTTGCCCCAATGAGAGTGTACATTGAAGAATGGGTCGAAAGGCAATTGAAACAAGCTGCCAACGAAAGACAACAGGCAGTTGCCAGCATTCCAACAGTCGTTGAGAACATCCTTGAAACTACAGTCGTCGTCAACATCAATGAAAGGGCAGCCGCAAGCAAATAGCCAAAGCGCTCATATGTACCCTCACTGTAAGTTTACTCATCCCATCTTTCTTTGTTTCTCAACCCAGTTATTCCGCTTTCTTAAATAAACATGTATAGGCAAACACTTATA
>SNQJ01S0271007.1:0-11888 GCA_010110895.2 Picea sitchensis | reverse complement strand
GTGGGTGGCCACCAATATCCACCTGGATCACCCAAAGAGAGAGAAAACCACATAATGTTTTTTCTTATATGTCTTTAGGAATTACATGCATTGGAAGCACCAACTTCCTTTTTTTTCCAGATGCAAATCGAAGGAGGCTCCAACCCCCTATTTTCTCAGGCCACAACCTGAGGGAAGCTCCAAATACCCAATTCTCTGGCTACAACTAGAAGGAGGATACAACACCCTATGTTCTCCGGCTACAACCACATGTCCTTTGCCCATCTGATCGCCCTGTCATAGAAGTAGAATGATGGAACCATTGTCACACTATCACTATGAGATATATTGTTGTAAACTTATACCAATAACATGAACCATGCATCAATCTGTACCTCAACCTGTAATCAATCTATACCATAAACAAGTGCATCAACCATGCACCAACTTGTACCAAACAACCTGTAATCAAACTGTACCATAAACAAGTGCATAAACCATGCAACAACATGTACCTCAACCTGTACCATAAACAAGTGCATCAACCATGCACCAACCTGTACCAAACAACCCGTAATCAACCTATACCATAAACAAGTGCATCAACCATGCACCAACCTGTACCTCAACCTATACCATCAATGAGTGCATCAACCATNCACCAAATATGTACCAATCATGCATCAAATACACATAAAATATGACTCATCAAGATGTACCAACATCATCAACTATACACCTCATGTATGTGCCAACTCATCAAATACTTGTCTCAACCATGTACCCAACATGTACCTCAACCAAAAGTCCTCATCAATTTCATCATCCAAATCTGATTTGTAACTATGTAATAGACCTGGTGTATATGATCACATACCTACAAACCTTCCTTAACTTTAACAACAAGAGAATTGTTGAATTTTGGCTTATTCTAGAGAAAGAACTTGTAGAGCATGTCCCACATGAAATATTTTTTTCATGGATCTTAGAAAGCATCGTCAAAAGAATTTATCCTCCCTTGAATTTCGACCTTCTTTACTTCACCTTCCCTCCCAAATTCAACTTAGATATCCTTTGGTTACCTCAGTCACCTGTAGATATTCAATATGCTCAAGTTAGATTAAAATGAGAGAGACTTGCCTCTTATTTATACTTTCATGTAGCTTCCTTAAGGGGTTACATATTAACCATCTTAACCCACTTTCCTTATTTTAGGGTTAACCCACTTCTAACCACTTGTCAACTTAGTAATTTCTCCATTAACTTTATTATTTAAATAACTTATTTTGTATTCACTTTGATTTATAGTACACTCATCACTTCACTTTATTATTTTCCTTCTAAAACCTCTTAAACCATTTTGACTACTTTGACCTTTTGGGGCTTCTAGATGACTCATGAGGGTTCTCCAACTTCACATGGCCATAACTCTCTAACCGTGAGGAGTTATGTGATGTTACACATACCACTGGAAATGGCATGAAATTTACTATCCATATAGATTGTTCTTACCTAAAAATATATCTTAACTCATACCATTATCCATAAAAAAAACTTGGGTCCATTACCCAAACCTTTCTCCAACTTCACATGGCCATAACTCTCTAACCGTGAGGAGTTATGTGACATTCCACATACCATCGGAAATGGCATGACATGTACTAACCATTTATAATAGTATTACCTTCAAATATATTAAAACTCATATCATTATACATCAAACAAACTTGGGTCCATTACCCAAACCTTTGTGCTACCAAAATTTTCTACCGAACTTTCTCCAAGGGTTTACATCAATCACTTAGTGTTGACATCAATCTACAATATCACTCTCCAATGGTTGAAATCAATGAAAAACAACAATACATACCAACTTTCCATCAACCTAAGCCAACTAACTATTCATACCAAATTTATGACACAAATATGTGACTACTTTACATCATTTTTCATTGCATCATCATTTAAATCAATACACGTTATCATTTTTCATTGTATCATTTCTTAAATCAATAAACTATTAGATATATCATTCTTGATATCATTGCAGCTATGTGACTACTTTACATCATTCTTCATTGTATCATCACTTAAATCAATACACATTATCAGTTTACATTATCTCATTTTTGAAATCAATGAAGGAAAACAAAGTATTAGAGGAAGAACTAGGGAGAATGGAAGGGAGAATCCATTACCTTCTTTGTGGAGGCTCCTTCAAGAAATTGAAACCCTAGCCTGCATGATGATGAAACCCTCTTAGGGGAAACCCTAAGGAATAAAAGGTAAGGGAGAATAAGAGAAGAGAAAAAGAGAAGAAATAAGAAAAGAATGGGAGAGTAGGCTTCGAGTATTTTTTATGAGAAAAAATAAGATATTTTAATTAAATTAACAAAAATATCCTCACATTCATTATATTATATTATTATATAATGGAGTCGACATTATTTTTTATTATTTTATTATTTATTGTTATTTATTATTATTATTATTGTAACGTTACGTGAACATCTTCCCCATACTGAGATGTAGAGTGTCTCTTAGTGCAACCAACCTAGATCCATCTTAACTTTGGATCTATCAAGCGTCTAGAGGGATCAAATCTCTCCAGGTGAAAACATTTTTTAGAGTGCAAAACTTGAGGAAAGGTTAAAGGTTTGCATCTCAAGATATTTGATCTCTCTTGATGCATGATAGATCCATAGTTAACATGGATTGATGTAGGGGTCTCAAAGGAAATTCATGATTCTAACCCTAAGAGGGTCAAACCATTTACTAAAGGGGGTTGGGTCCCTTAATTTTCAATTTCATTTTAATAAGTATGTTGAGAGACCTTTAGAAGACGTCTAAATTGAATTTGATTGTAATTGGTTGTAATAGGTGTGTTATGTTCCTAATTGTTAGAACAAAGTGAGTGATTTGGGAGATTTGCTAAGATTTGATTAGGATCTGGTTGTTACATCCATATAAGAGTTCATTTAGATATATCAATGGTGAATTGTTCAGAATTAGTGTTGGAGAGGGTGTCTTTGTGTATATTGAACATAGGGATCTCTAAGATATCTACCATCTCGAGTTCTGGTATTGAATTAATAAAGTGTAGAGTTTGAATTTTATCTATGATGTGCATGTGTATCTCAATGTCCTAGAAACTATCCTTTGAATAATATGGGGAATTTCTATCCAATTGTAAATTAATGATCTATCAATTGGATCCTGCACTCAAATCAGGGAAGGAACAATACCAGTTTGAATTATACAGAAAGTTAAATTTCGGTTGTAAGATCTAGGTAAGAGGAGGATTCGGAGTCATCGATCGACTTCCAAAGGAGTGAGACAAAAAATAATAATATTTATTGCCAATCGTTGATCATGTTTACATCAACAATCTCCATTATTTTTAAATAGAATAACATGGAGTACCAGATCATGGTTGAAGAGAGGAATCGATGGTGGGAAATCCTTCATGATTTAAAGTAGCAAGAAGGTTAATGTCGAGGTTATTTGTAGATTGAGCTAGAGCGTTGATCAATTGGATTACATGTCACTCTAAGGTAAATTCACATTCCATTTATTTCTTAACAATTCATTTTTTTGGAGTGTCAAAACAACGAGGACCATTCAAGGTTTTAGCTTTATTAAAACACAACCATCAATCTGATAGGATGGAACGTTATAATTTAGCTTAAATCTGGGTTAGCACTAGGTCATAAATCTTGGTCATCTATTAAAGGAGATAAGCCTCAGGCCTTACCTATTGAAACCTCCATGCCTTCTCAAACTAGATCGGGGTTTTATCCCTTGATCTTGTTGAAGTTTTAAGGAGAACGATATCACCACAATTAATCTTGATAATTGTTAGAGTCACTCTAATCCTATTATAGAATGAGGAGAAGTTGATAAATCATACATAAAATTCGCATAGTGAAATTGAGTCTGACTATGACTTTTTGGCACCTCTAATAAATTTGAGATCAGAGGTGAGATTGGAGTTGGACATTAATCCAACCAGGCTATCAAGTGGTATCAGAGCCTCTTGAGTATTGTCTTCAGCAACCATGCATACAAAGAGAAGAGGTATGCCAGAAAATGTTGTTGTTACAGAGTTTCATAATGAACTAAAGAGAGTTCAAGCTAGGATGGAAGCCAAGGAAGCAGCTCAGAGGAGAAATATGACATGGGAGATTCCAGTGAGGCTAAAGACACAATCTATACTGAACGAGGAGAAGCCCCATGAGGTGAAACAGCTAAGAAACAATTGTTAAGGTTGATTACAAAGGTAGGAGTCATACCTAAAATGGAAGTTCCAATGTATGAGGGGGAATTGAATGTTGAATAATTGTTTGATTGTATAAATACAATGGAAAAGAATATTGATTATGAGGACATAGATGGAGGGAAGAAGGTCAAGAATGATGTAACTAGGTTGAAAGGACATGCAAAATTATGGTGGGATGAGTTACAGGTTGACATAAGAAGAAAAGGAAAAACCAAGCTTAAGAGTTGGGATAGAATGGAAGCCAAGTTTAAGGCCAAATTCATGCCAAAGGAATACCAGCTAAATCTATTCAGGAAATTACATAATTTGAGACAAAAAGGTATGTCATTGAAGCAGTATAATGAAGAGTTATACAAACTAACATCATAGAAAATCATTTAGAAGATGATGTTGAGAAAGTTCCCAGGTATATCAATGGAATAAGGTATGAAATATAGGATGAAATCAGTCTACTAAATTTGAGGACTGTAGAAGATTATTATCAAGAAGCCTTGAAAGAAGAAGAGAAATTGGCCAGGAAGTAGAGCCAAAGAACCAGAGGAAGAAGCCAATCCATAGGAAAAGGATCATCTAGAGGGAGATACGAAGCAGGAATATATAGAATCCAATCACCAAAAAAAGGAGAATCCAAGGGAAGAAGATTCCTCTCAAGAGGAAGAGGCATAGGTAGAGATATTAGGTGTTATACTTGTGGAAAGATAGGGCATATTTCTTGTGATTGTACTAAAAAAACCCCAGCAAACCCCAGTGGATATGACATTGCATAAGCTCAAGAAAATGCCATGAAACTAACAGTGAAAGAGGAGACTCCTGATATTGGAGAAGCACTCATGCTAAAGAGGGTTTTAATCAAAGAAAAAAAATAACTCCATGAACCATCACAGAGGAAGAACTTGTTCAAAACCACATGTAAATAGAGAGGAAAGGTATGCAAAGAGGTCATCGATAGTAGCAATATAGATAGTTTGGTTTCTACAGAAATCGTTGATAAATTGGGAGTGCATAAAGTCGCACATCCTACTCCATATAAGGTGTCTTGGTTGTAGAAAGGACATCAAATTTTGGAAAGTGAAAAATGCAAAGTAGAAATTCAAATTGGTAGTTATAAGGACGAAATTTTGTGTGATGTTATTCCAATGGATGTTTGTCATGTTTTATTGGGGAGACCATGGAAATATGATAGGAAAGAAATGCATGATGGAAGAAAGAAGACATACACCCTTGAGAAGAATGGACACAAACATTTACTGCTACCATTGAAGGATGAAAGAACTAAGGAGGAAACTGGTTCAATTGTACTACTCATGAGTGGGAAGGAACTGTTGGAGGAGGTCAAGAAGGAAGAAGAAATGCAGTTTGTTGTTGTTGGTAAGCCGAGAGTAATTCTCGCTAGCACCAGTGTAAATGATTTACCTATTGAAGTTCAAACATTGTTAGATGAATTTGTTGATATAGTAGTTAATGAATTTCCTGATACTTTTCCTCCTATTAGAAGCATTAGTCATCATATTGATCTAATTCCGGGAGCTATTTTTTCAAACAAAGCTGCATACAAGTTGACACCACGAGAAAATGAAGAAATTGGAAAGAAAGTCCAGGATATATTGGACAAAGGTTTGGTCAGGGAGAGCTTAAGTCCTTGTGCAGTACCTATTGTGTTAAGTCCAAAGAAGGATTGTGGTTGGAGGATGTGTACAGACTCCAGAGCAATAAAAAAGATAACAATCATGTACATATTTCCCTTATTTTAATGGATTGTTTAAGTGGAGAAAAATATTTTTCTAAGATAGACTTGAAGAGTGGTTATCATCAAATAAGGATGAGAGAAGAAGATGAGTGGAAGACAACCTTCAAGACCAATGAGGGACTTTATGAATGGATTGTCATGCCTTTTGGCTTGACAATTTCTCCCATCGAATTCATGAGATTAATAAATGAGGTGCTTAAGGAATTCATTGGAAAATTTGTAATTTTTTATTTATATGACAACCTTGTTTATAGTAAAACTAAAGAGGAGAATTTGAGATGTTTGAAGTTGGCGTTGAAGAGGTTGCAACAGGAAAAGATTTTAATAAATCTGAAGAAGTGTTCCTTCATGAAGATAGAATTGGTTTACTTGGGATTTGTGATTTCTCAAGAGGGATTGAAGATGGATCCAAAGAAGGTAAGGGATATAAAAGAATGTCCTTCTCCAAAGTTTGTTTTTTAGGTAAGAAGCTTTCATGGATTGGCAATATTTTACAAAATGTTTATCATAAATTTCAGTAGTAGTTTTTCTCCTATAGTGGATACTNTGGCGTTGAAGAGGTTGCAACAGGAAAAGATTTTAATAAATCTGAAGAAGTGTTCCTTCATGAAGATAGAATTGGTTTACTTGGGATTTGTGATTTCTCAAGAGGGATTGAAGATGGATCCAAAGAAGGTAAGGGATATAAAAAGATGTCCTTCTCCAAAGTTTGTTTTTTAGGTAAGAAGCTTTCATGGATTGGCAATATTTTACAAAATGTTTATCATAAATTTCAGTAGTAGTTTTTCTCCTATAGTGGATACTATAAGGAAGGAACACCAATATTTTAATTGGAAAAGTGAAGTTGAAAAGGGATTCAGATTGTTAAAGGAGAAAATTACAGAGCAACCAATTTTAATTTTACCAGATTTTCAAAATCCATTTCAAGTCAGATGTGATGCAAGTGTGGTAGAAATTGGTGTTGTCCTAATTCAAGAAGATAAAAAAATTTCCTATTTTAGTGAGAAGTTGAATGATGCCAAGAAATAATATTCAACTTATGACAAAGAGTTTTATGCTGTAATACAAGCCCTAAAGAAGTGGAGGAATTACCTTATGCCTAAAGAATTCATATTATATTCTAATAACCATGCTTTGCAATGCATAACAAAGAAGGAGAAATAGAATAAAAAACATGCCAAATGGGTAGAATTCATGCATAATTATACTTTTTTTATTAAACATATTAGTGGGAATGCTAACAAGATTGCATATGTTTTGAGCAGGAGATGTTTAATTTTGTAGGAATTTCATGTAAGTACGTTACGATTTGAGCATCTCAAAGAGATGTACAAAGAAGATCCAGACTTTAAAGAATCCTATGAAGCATGTGAAAATCCAGTGATGTGAGATAGGAATCCTTGGAAGGAGTACATGATACATGAAGGATTTTTGTTCAAAGGAAGCCAACTATGCATTCCAAAATCTTCAATGAGGGACAACCCTCTAAAAGAAAATCACAGTGGAGGATTAGTTGGTCATTTTGGCCATGAAAAGAGGTATGCCCAATTAAATTATTCTTATTTATAGCCAGGTATGAGGTCTGATGTGAAGATATTTGTTGACATATGTATAATTTGTCAGTATTCTAAGGGAAAACAACAAAATGTAGGTTTGTATCATCCATTTCCTATACCAGAAAGACCATGGGATGTTATAAGTATGGACTTTATTTTAGGTTTACCTAGAACAGAAAGGGGAAGTGATTCAATATTTTTGGTTGTTGATATATTTTCTAAGATGGCACACTTTATACCCTGTTACAAGACTAGTGATGCAACACACATAGAAAAATTGTTCTTTAAGGATATTGTGAGACTACATGGACTACCTCTAAATATAGTTTCAGATAGAGACACTAAATTCATTGGACATTTATGAATAAACTTGTAGAGAAATCTTGGAAAAAATTTAGCATTTAGTTCAAACTATCACCCTCAAACTGATGGGTATACTAAAGTAGTAAATAAAAGTTTGGGCAACTTGTTGAGGATTTTAGTTTGTGAACACAAAAATCAGTGGGATGAAGTTTTACCACAAGTTGAATTTTCTTATGATGATTCACCCAACATGAGTACATGAAAGAGTCCAGTCCAAATATTATATGGAATGCATCCAAGGGGTGTTTCTGAACTCATGAATTTTGGAAAAGAAGAACTAAGGAATGGAAATGCATAATATTGTGTTGCGGACATTGTTGGAAGATTGGTTGTTGTCATTGATGTCAAACCTAGTCATTGGTTGTAGTCATTGTTGTCAACCCTATCCATTGGATTTTGGACCCATAATTGATCGAAGTAGATAGACATGGAAATTACACATATAGATACAACACCCATGGATGGATATTATAAGTCATTCCTCTTCCRTTGGTATGTGGCACGTCACGTGGATCCTCACAATTGAGGAGAAATGAATTTTTGAAGATGACAATGTGAATTGAAGGCGAAACTGCATGTCGGCCCTAATGTTAAAAGGAAGTGACATAAAGGGTATAAATACATATCATTATACATTTATTTTAAACACACACAAGTTTTTTAATGAAAAATGATGTATAATTCAAATTTCATAGGAAATATGAAGTAAAGAAGGCCGAATTTCAAGGGAGGATGAAGTCTTTTGGTGATGTGTTCTAAGGTATGTTATTTACAAGTCATCTTACAATTTTCACTATAAATTTGTTTCTAGAAATATTCAGATGGTGAAATTCAGAGGATATTGAGAAGACATATCTAGGTGCCTATGGTAAAAATTTCAGCTCTTTATTCACTACAAGTTTGGAGATACACTCTATGGAAGATAGGGTTTTTGACTATTCCAGAAGCTAGTCATAAACATGCTTTCCGAGTAAAACAGTCATAACGTCTTCATACAAAATCAAAATGAAGTGAGACCAATTTCATTATAAAGGATATGGGCTTTAGTCTCTTGTGTAATAATTTCAGAATCTTGTGTTAAATATTGAGCGCATGGCATTCTGTACAATTCGATCTCATGAATAAACCAGAATTGAATAAGGTCTATCATTTTCTCTATAACTCTTTTTCTAAGAGGATTCAAGGAGTGAAACTTGGAGGAGTTTCAGATAATAAATTGAGTAATATTATCTATATGATAAGAGTATTCCAAGAAGTGAAGAATTGCAGAAGTTGAAGAAGTCTCAGAAAGAATTATGAGGTTCTATGTGATGGTTGGTTGATGGTGATAATTTAATGTAACGTTTTATTATCTCTCATATATTCTTGGGTGGAAGGAATGGGAAAGGATGGATAGGTCAAACCTTTATTGATATTGGAGGATTGTATCTTCATTTTGGATTTTTATCCCTCCCTTTATATTTGGAAGTTGTATCTTCCCTTGGAATTCATTACTTCCCTTGAACAATAAATATTGATTATTTCTCATATATTGTGCATGGCGTATTATGGTGTATTGTTGTAACTCTTCTAATATTGTTCATTGATCATTGGGTATAATTGAATATATAATCTGGTTGAAGTATACGTTGATTTTGTTTTTAAACTATACTTTATATTGATTCACTCCCCTCTCAGTATCAACAATTGGTATCAGAGCAGGTTACCTTCAGTACAGTTTAACCACTAGAAGGAATATCCTAAGCAGAAATGGAAGACAACATTTAAAATGGGATTTCACCATTTTATGGAAGAAATTTTGAATACTGGAGTAATAGAATGGAAAATTACCTTAAATATCTTGGGGAAGATGTTTGGTTCTTAGTTGCTCCAGGATACAATGCTTTGAATAAATCAAAGTCTGCAGCTTAGAAGGAAGCAACAAGGAACAACAAATTGGCAATAGATACCATCCTAGATGGATTGACAGATTTAGTGAAATCCAAGCTGGGATCATGTGCATCAACAAAAGAGATTTGGGACAAGCTACAAGACCTTTATGAAAGGGAAGAAGAAAAACAAGAAGAAGAAGTTGAAGCAAATTATAACATCTCATATTTCAAAGAAGCAAATAGAGGTGATTTCTTTTTATTTAATTGTGAAGGAGTAGGACATGTTGAATTTAAATGTCCTTATCCAAGGATTGAAAGAGGTGATACTAAAGAAGAAAATTCCAATGAAGAAGAAGAAAATCATGAAGCAGAAATGATTCAACAAGAAGATGAGAATGTTAAAAAATTGAAACATGCTGAGATTGAAAATAGCAAGCTCAAAAACATGCATAGAAAACTAAGAAGTGAATTGGGTAGTTGTGAAAATACAATTGAAATATTGAATAAAAAATTAGAAGACTTTGAGAAACTAAGAGAAGAAACCATTTACTTGAAAACTATACTCGAAGAAGCAAGAAGAATAGGAGAAGTAAGGAATGTCCAAATGATGAAGAAAGAAGAAGATTGTGAGAAACTTGAACAAGACGTTGTCTCATTGAGGAAGAGCTTAAGAAACTCTCAAGTGCCAAAAGACTTAACACATCTTGGATGCATGGGTGAAACTTCATACAAAGAATATGAAAATACCAACAATAAGGTTGAAAAAATATATACACAGACAGTCGATGAGAAGTGGACCAGGATACCAGAAAGAAGGAATGATTACAAAAGAGATAAATATCCAAGAAGACCTCCTACCTTCAGGAATCAAAGAAGCTTCAATCAGTATGAAGGAAACTACAAAAGAGTATATCATGAACCCATATGGACTACATCACAAAGAAGGTAACATACTCCCAGGTATCAAAATTTCTTTCTTGGTCATTGTTATACTTGCAAATATTTTGGACATAAGAAAATTAATTGCAGAATCAATGAAAGGAACAACTATGCAAGAAACATGAATGGTGTAAATAGAAGATATGGAAACAATCGTGGATTTGTAAACATAATTTATAATTCATTTTCCCCATTGATGGAAAAAAATATTGTATGGTACAAATGTAATTATCTTGGTCACAAAGCACGAGATTGTAGATATATGAATGAAGATGATCCTATACCAAATGTCCCTATTCCAACCACAGTATGGAGAAGAAAAGAGATTCCAAACAATGAATATTTTCGAATAGCATTGATCGTTGAAGAATGTAAAGAAGAAGATGAATGATACATAGACAGTGGATGTTCTTCACACATGACCGAGGATCAAGAAAAATTCATCAGCTTGAAGAGAAAGGGTGGAAATGTTGCATTTGGATATGACTCATCTGCCAAAATACTTGGAAAAGGTGTAGTAGAGCTTGGAAGAAAAAATTTAAAAGAAAAGAATATCCTATTGGTTGAAGACTTGAAGCATAATCCACTTAGTGCTATTAAAATGTGTGATCAAGGATATACTCTCACGTTTGAATCACAAAGATGAAAAATCAAAGAATAAGGTTTAGGAAGATTGTTTGCAACTTCAACAAGAAGACCAAGTAACATATACATCCTAGATCCATGAAAAATATACAAGGAGGAAAGAGACCATAAAAATGAAGTGTTATTAAGTGTTGTATGTTCAGGGGGAGCAACCCCAAAGAAGAGAGTTACCTTTTTCCATTAAACTCAGATGGAGCAGCCCCACCCTTTGCCATTGATGTCAAAGGGGGAGATAAATTGGGATCATAATTACATGGGGAGCATGAGTGTTTCCATGAATGACAAAGGGGGCGATTTGTGGAAGATTGTTTTTTGTCATCGATGTAAACCCTATTCTTTGGTTGTAGTCATTGATGTCAACCCTATCCATTAGATTTTGGACCCCATAGTTGATCGAAGTAGATAGACATGAAGGAAATTAAACATGTATATACAACACCCATGGATGGATATTATAATTCCTACCACTTTCGGTGGTATGTGGCATGTCATGTGTATCCTCATGATTG
>SNQJ01S0271006.1:0-11695 GCA_010110895.2 Picea sitchensis | reverse complement strand
TTTGAGGTCAGTTTTCCTCGATCTTACAGAGATAGACTCAGACTGCATAGTGAATTGTGGAGCTGGCCCACAACTTGCGGTAAAGGGGGTTGGAAAGGTGAGATTCCCAGGTGAGAACCTATCCAGGTCATGTAAGTGTATCAAGTGGCGCGGGGTAGTGTTTGGGCATGGGGTGCAGTGATAACAGGGAAATGTAAATGTTACCTGTGGGTGCCTTTGTAGAGGGCGAGCTGCACCTTGTCATAGATTCCATTGTTTCCTAGCCTGTTCATTGCCTTTTATTCTTAACTTCATTGCTTTTGATATTTTGTTTTTTATGCTTCAAGGGAAAAGTTGAGGGACACTGTCCTGGATTGGTGACCAGAAGTGACAACGTTATCCACAAACATTTCACGAAGATGAAAAGGCTGGCTTGTGATGAGACCCCCTTTCTCTTAGTTATGCCACCAAGAGCCACCACCCTAGTTTGGTGACCAGATAGATGGTAATGTCATACCGCTACATGCCCATGGTCATAATAGGCCGGCTCATGATGAGACCTCCCATCCACCAACTAATACCTTGAGTGTTTGTTTTTCTTATGGGTTCCCTTTTCTTACTGAGAAGATTTTTACTGCTTTCTCGAGAATCCCTGGGCGAAGCATCTCAAAAGTTTCATCTTTGGCTTTTAACTCTTGCCAACTACTTTTACCCTCTGGGCCTTTAGCCCCTTCTTCCCACAAGGCAAGGTACAACCCTTCCTAGTGTGGAAAATCCCAATGCCCGGACAAAGGTAGGGGGAGATGAGAGGAATAAAGATGGAAAGTGGTAAGTATGGAGGGAACGGACGATGACCTTCCACAGACCCACCCAGTGGCAACCCATCCCAAAGGGAGATCGATTTACTAGGGCATCATGTCAACCTTCCAGGTATGAACAAGTTAAAGAGCATAATTTCCAAGCAAACGTTATGAAATGAAGGAGAATTCAATGCAACATATTCAAGTGCTTCAATAATCATAGTGACACATACCATGATACCCGAACTCATTACCTCATGGAGCAAGACTTATTGCTACTTCAGGACCAGGCTGGTGGGATGGATGTTGCTGCTGCTAATAAATGGGTTGCGTTGAAGAAAAGAGGGTCCCTCCGGGGCCATGCTCAAGTCATCCAGCTCTCGACACTCCATGTCTTGGACCTGTGGGCCTCGAGACATGATCTCCTTAGTTATCCCTAGGGTAGGGGTTAACAAGTCGAATGAGGAGTTAGATGCCAATGAAGTGGGCATCATACTAGAGAGATAGATGCGCCCCAAGTGAGAGTGGAGTGAATGGATGGTTAAGTGTAAGAGAGGGGAAGTTAAGGGAGAGAGAGGGGTTTAAGTGAGGAGAGAGGAGTTAAGTGAGATGGAGGTGAGAGAAAAAGGGAGGCGCCCTATTTGACTAAAGCGAGTCATAGTTTAACTAGTGACTAAGTGAGAAAGAGAAAGACTGAAGTGAGAGAATAATGGAGTGGCGCTTTAGTTAACTCAATGCATGCACCTCGTAGACGACTCCACAGACCAACTCACTTCTAAACTGATGCATGGACCCCCAGTCCACCCTAGATGACTCATGAATGCGCCCAGTTGATTCCCAATGCCTGCCAACTCATCCAATCTCATGCATGTGCCCTAATGTTGCCACTTGTCACTCTCAGAGGCTACCATGTACACTCGAAGGCTGCCACGTGTTAATTCACAAGGCTGCCACATGCCAAATCCTAGAACTGCCAAGCTGCCATGTGTCACAGTGCATGTCATACTGCTAAAATAGAAATTCGTCGCATGTCCATGATATCATACTCATTGGATTTGATTTTCAGTGGGGAATCTGAATATGTGATCAGAATCGACATGCATGTACTGCTAAAAATAGAAAGTGCTTGCATGTTGATGAAGCTAGGCTCATTGGAATTGTTTCTTGCAAATAATCCGAATGTGTTCAGATTCAACATGCAAGCCTTCAAACTAGGGCTCCTATATGAAGTGTCATGCATGTAATCCGAAAGAAGCTCTCTTAACTCTTGTACTCGTAAGGAACCTGAATATGTCATCAAAACTGCCATCGAGACCTTTGAACTCTATGTCCTCAAAAGTAGGAGACTTGCTAAAAATAACCATCGCCATCTGCTTTCATGAAAAATTGTGCAAAATCTGTCTCTGAACAAGGAAATCATCACTGAACCACTCTGTACTTGACCTCCATGGGAACCAACCTTGGTTCAAAAGCAAATTGTCTCTCAGAACTGTCTGAATGCTAGTTGTATAGAACATGCTGGCTCCTAACCCTCAAGATTTCCAAGTGAGAAAATCCAAGGGTTAACAAGACTTTGAACATAACCTACCTCTCTTAGTTGGCTCAAGATAATCTGGCAGATGGACTTCTTGACATCCAGTAGCAGATATAGGATGTTTGCAGAGCTTGCCAAGTAGGGAAGCAACGTGGTGCTCCATTTGAAGGACAAGCTTGGAGAGCAAATAAAGTCCTTCTACCGGTTCATGCTTACATTTTTGGACCAATGAAAACGACATCCATCATTGGTGCCAAGTATTTCCTTCATTTTGTTGTTAAATATAGTAGGAAAATGTTGATGTATTTTCTGAAATTGAAATATGATGTGTTTAATGAATTCCAAAAGTTCAAAGCATTAGTAGAAAAAGTGTCAGATTGTTACATTACTACTCTTAGATTTGATACTGGCAGATAATTTTGTTCAAAAGAATTCAATAATTTTTGCGCTAAACATGGGAGAAAAGGATAGTTCACTACACCCAACACTCCATTGCAAAATGGAGTGGTTGAGAGGCAGAATCACACTATCACAGAGATGGCCAAGGTATGATCGAGAATAGGTGTGTTCCAAACCACTTTTGGGTTGAGGCAGTGTTTACAACAGTATATATGTTGAATAGATCTCCAATGATGGTGGTGAAGCAAAAAACCCTAGAGGAAGCATGGTCTGGGAGGAAGCCCAAATTCAGTCATCTTAAGGTCTTTGGTTTTGTTGCCTATGCTTAGATTCCAAAAGAGAAAAGAACCAAGTTAGACCCAAAGATCAAGAAACTGATGATCATAGGGTACAATGATAGTCATAAAGCTTAAAGGTTGGATGATGTTGACACCAACTAGTTGAGCTTCAACAAAGATGTCGTAGTTGATGAAGAAGTTGAACCTTTCAAAGCTTCTCTAGAGATCGGAATTACTGCAAAGCAACTCATTATGACTAAGGATTTAGGTGTCAAGAATTTAGGCAACTCCACCTGAAAGGGGAGAGGATTTTGAGCATGAGGGGTTTCCCAAGTTGATGATGTTTCCAGACTTTGATGTAGACAACTTGAATCAACATTCAAATGAACATGTATAGGTAGCCTAGGTCATGGTGACAACATTGATTTGGATGAGAAAGATCCCAAGAAGAGGCCAAAGTGGTGGCACAACACCATTGGACATGTTTGGGTGGGTGAAATGATCGAGGGTTGATCATCAAGAGGAAAGAGCAAGTAGAAACCTAACACGGTTAACTTTGTTCTGATGGCCAATGTTTAGGGAGTTTATGAGTCATTGGTCTTCGAGGAGGCAAAAGGGAAAAATGAATGGGAGAAGGCCATGGCAACTGAACATGAGAATCTAATGAAAAATTAGACTCGGGATCTCACAGATCTTCCGCTAGGGAAGAAACCCATTGGTTGCAAATGGGTGTACAAGATCAAGTACAAGGCAGATGGCACACTCGACAAGTACAAGGCACAATTGGTTGTAAAAAAGTTCTCACCACGAGAGGGAATTGACTATGAGGAGACCTTTGTTCCTACAACAAAGATGACCACCATCCAATTAGTTCTACCCATGGTAGCATAGTTTGGTTGGAAGGTCCATCAGATGGATGCGACAAGTGCATTCCTTAATGGAGATTTTGAGGAAAAAGGCTATGTGTATCAACCATAGCGTTTTCAGGTACCAAGGAAGGAGCAACTTGTGTGCACACTGAAGAAATCTCTATATGGCTTGAAGCACACACCTAGGGCATCGTACATTAAAATTGTAAGGTACTTGGATGAACAAGGGTTCTGGTGGAGTCCTTCGTATTCCAATCCGTATGTCAAAAGCATAGTTAATGATATCATTCTATTAGTCATATATGTAGATGACATCATTATTAGAGGTAGTGAGGGAAGTGCTATAGAATAGATCAAATCCAGTATGAGTAAATCTTTTGACATGACTGATCTAGGCCTCCTACACTATTGCCTATGTGTAGAAGCTTGGCAAACAAGTAGTGGTATTTTTGTCTCACAAACAAAATATTCTTGGAGTGTGCTCAACAAGTTTAAAATGATAGATTGCAAAATCTCGTCTACACGTATGGAGAAAGGGTTGAAACTTTTAGCCTAGACTAGCTCGAAGGCAGTTAATGATTTAGTCTATAGGCAACTAGTGGAGAGCTTAATATACCTTACAACCACTAGACCTAACTTGGGCTACATTGTGAGCTTCATCTCTAGATTCATGATAGTGCCAAAAGTAGAACATTAGATTGCAACGAAGAGGGCATTGAGATATGTGAAAGGGACACTTTACTTTGGTATTATGTATAATAGAAGCAAAGACCCTAGGCTGTGTGGGTATATAGATCCAGATTGGGTAGGTTCTATGTATGATAGAAAATCCACCTCTAGATATGTTTTCAACCTTAGCACAGGTACAGTCACATGGACTAGCAAGAAGCAACATGTAGTAGATCTTTCATTGACTGAAGCAGAATATCAAGGAGTAGTGAAAGGAGCATGTGAGGTAGTTTGGCTCAGGAGGATGCTCTCAGACATGAAGATGCAACAGATAGAGCTTACATCTCTGTTTTGTGACAATCAAGGGGTGCTCAAACTAGCCAAGAATCCAGTTTTCCATAAGTGTACCAAGCATGTTAAAATACAATGTCACTTCATCAGACAAGTTGTAGAGCATGGATGTATTGAGCTCTAGTGCTGTCCAACAAAGGACTAAACTGCAAACATTTTTACCATGTCTTTGGGTCCTTGACAAATATGTAAAATTTTTCGGGTAAGCTTGGTTAGGTAGTAGATTGACCATTAAGGGAGGATGTTAAAGTAAATATTAGAATAATAATGGCCAATTAGACATTATATAATAATAAATAATAATCTAATTTTAAGGTCACAACCAAGCCAGACACCAAATTGGTGTATGAGATCCCCTTGTTTGTGGGACAAGGGACCCCCTCTGCGCAACGATTTGACTGCTAAAGTTTACGAAGGTGTACATACCCTACCCCCCACATAGGCATTAATAAAGTCATGTTGATTTTAGGTTATATTACACTTTTATGTTTTATTTCACGTTAGTGTGTATCTCGGTCTATCCGACATTCATAAAGTGGATTGATTCGACCAATATGTAACCCTTTATAAGAAGGCTTTCACTTCTCATTTAATCAATGCAATACAGAGAACACTCTCGAGTTATCTTGGTTTTCTTTATATGTTTGATTTTCGTTTATTGTGTTAGCGAAGAGTTCAACAAGGTAGTTGATTGGTCAATTGGGTTGACCCAAGGTAGTCCCAACTTCGATTGGTCATTATGTTTCTTTTGAGTACTCACACCCCTATCAAAATCCTCTAGGACCTAGTTTTTACACTTTTACATAAAAAATAATTAAAATTACCATTAACTAGGTAATTTTAAAAAATAAAAAAAAAATAACTTAGACTCGACGGAATTCCCCAAGACTCTAGGAGATGTCTAGCATGGTCATTTACAATATTCCTAGGCCATAGTTACCCATTGGGCTCGATCATTAGAACACCTTTCACCACTTTGGAGGATTATTGTGGGGGTGAAAAACTCGAGGGTAATTAAAAAAGATGGTTAGGCCAAATTAATTACTCGAGGAAAAAAAACACTCGATGAAAGGACTTCCCTAATGATAAATTTCTAGGCGACTAACCTACAATATGATCCATGTAGACCCATTACATTATTATCCCATGCAGGGGAGCAGAAATTCCAGTTACAAAAAGAAGTGCTGAGGCCAAAATTGCCTTGTAGAACCAGTAAGTCTTCAAACTTTGTTGCACCATCAGGTACATAGCTTCATGGCACATGGATTTGACCCCCTAGTCGAAATAGGTGGTGTTGACCACCTATTTCGACTAGGGGGTCAACTCCATGTACCATGAAGATATGCACCTAATGGTGCTACCAAGTTGAAGACTTGTTGGTTCTACAAGGCGGTTTTGGCCTTCAACACTTCTTTTTGTAATTGGAATTTCCGCTCCACTGTGTGGGATAATAATGTAATGGGTCAGCATGGATCATAGTTAGGTCAGTTTCCTAAGACTTCATCATTAGAGGAGTTCCTTTCACTGAGTGTTTTTTTTCCTCAGGTTATTAATTTGGCCTAACCAACCTTATTAATTTCCCTTGAGTTTTTCACTCCCACAAGAAATTCTCCAAAGTGGTGAAAGACGTTCTAATGGTTGAGCCCTATGGTAGCTAGTGTCTAGGAATATTGTAAATGACCATGCTAGACATCTTCTAGAGTCTTGCAGAATTTCGTCGAGTCTAAGGTATTTATTTTTTATTTTTTAAAATTACCTAGTTAATGGTAATTTTAATTAATTTTTGATAAAAAATGTAAAAATGAGGTCCTTGGGATTTTGATAGGGGTATTTGTGCTCAAAAGGAATGGAATGAGACCCCCTACACCCTTGGACCAAGTTTCAGCTTAATTGGACAAGTTTTGCTAGGTGTTTGTCCATGAGGAGTCTAAGTCAGTCTAAAACAACAATTTAATTGTTTGATTTGACATAGTCAAAATGTAAAATTTTTGTAAAATTAGCAAAATGGTTAGAGAAAAGATGGGAGATGATAAAATTAGCAAAAATGGTTAGAGAAAAAGATGGGAGATGATGCCTAAACCCCTAACTAAGCTATCCTAACCCTTTTCTAACCTTTACACACCCCATTTCCAATTGACCTAGCCCACCACTTCAACAAGTTGTCCCCCCTAGGGAAGTTTCACTCCCCTCATGAAACTTTAGGAAATGAAAAATAAAGTGTGTGGGGCCTTCCTCTCCCTAAGTGCGCCCTCCTTGAGTCTCCACCTCACCCATTGACTTGGTAGTGCTTGACAACTCATCCTCCACTTGCTACCAAAACCCTAACCCTAAAAGTGCGCCTCCTTGAGATTCTCATTATTGCTTAGTGGTTGACACTTGGAGAAGATCCAAGAGGGGTAGCTCTTACTCTCCAAGTATAAATGAATGCCCTCCCTCCCCATTTCTCATCTATTCTTTGCCTAACAAGCTACTATGCTCCTCAAATTTCCTTTTCTCATCTCCCCATCTTCATCTTTCTCTTTCATTCTTAGTCTCACATTTTGAGAGAAGCTTGTTGCAAGCATTTGCAACAACCTACTATTTTGATTAATAGAAGAAATCTTTGGAGGACATCGTGTGTGAAGAGTATTTCTTGGTACATCATTTCTTGGAGGTGACTTGGTATTATATTTTGTGTATGCATTTTACTAGTTTAGAGTAAAGATCCCAAGCAAAGTCTTTGCTTGGGTAGGTCTCTATAATAGTCTTATTGTAGATCTAGATGAGTAGAATTTAGTCTTGCAAAGTATTTTGTGATATCTAACATCTCTATTCACTCCTTTGCTCTATCTTGTAGCTTGCTCACATTATTTGCAGGTCACTTCCAGCAGAAAGAACTATTTTCAGATCCGAAATTAGTTGTTTCCAACCAATTTTCACTTCCATATTTTTCTGCAACTTTCCTTTATTTTTTCGGGCATACTAACATCTAGAATAGTTCTTTTAAATCATATTTACTTGTTATAATTTTCTGCATAAAATTACAGTGTTAATAACATAAATTTTCTTAAGTTTGTGTCACTAGTAAGAGATTTCCAACAAGCTTTTGCTTGCTGGTTTTGCAGGTTGGTGGACCAAAGAGGTGATCAAAAGGCCATTTGGGGCCACTACAAGCAAATGATCAACCTCCCAAGATTGGGTAACAAGTATCCACCTCTCCTTTTTCTATTTCTTTTTCGATTGTAAGCAAGCCGAAGAGAGTCCCAAGGGCTTGCACTTCTAAATCATTGAAAATTTTCTACATTTTATATTTGCTTTGGCTTCACACTCTTGAGAGAGAGAGAGTTTGACAGCCAATCAGCCCAAAACCATAAGCAAGGGATCTTTAGATTTTATTTTCACCATTGTTATTTTATTGTTTGCCCCAATTGTCATTGGGGAAAGGTTGTGTGGCTAGGATTTATTTTCAAGCATTTTATTTTCATTCACCCACTTGTGCACAAAACCAGTGGGCTTTGTCCTCCACCTGTGCACTTGTTATGTTGTTTAGTTTAGATTTACTTTCAAGTCTTTTCTATTTCTCGGTTTGTCTACACCTTGGACAGACTTTAGCAAAGCCAACCATCCAAAATCGTAAGGCTAGGTTAATGTTATGTTATTGCTTCTTTCATGCTTAATGGTTTAAATTTCTAGATCTAGAAGTAATCACATAATGTTAGCTTAAGCCCATGGAGGCATAATTGTTTAATTGTTCATCTTATTTGATTTCATGTAAGTCATTTATTTCATAATTTCACTTTTTCAAGTTACATACTTTCAAATACTTTGCTTTCATTTCTTTGCAATTTATTTTCCAAGCATTTTAATTTCTTGCAATTTCCATTTCAAGTACTTCATGCTCTTCAAGTTATTTACTATTGTTGAGTATTTTCTTTCCATTGCAAACACTTCCATTTACAAACACTACATTGCAATTACCTAATCTAACTCAACTCAACTTAATTCAACTTAAGCTCAATTAATCTTTAGTTTCATAGGGCCTAAAATTTATCTAGTAATTAGATACACCTTTAACTGTCTCAACATTTCCACCCAAAAAGGAACCTAAGGAAGAAGCAGGTGGTGCTAGATCATGGATGGTCTCACGGCACTAGGTGTTCCCCTTGTGGAGTACTTTTGTTCCCGGATTGACCTGTGGAGCTAGGGTGTGGCCTTGTTTGCCTCACTTATTGAGCACCCAACAATTCTTTTGGTATAAGCGGAGAGAGTTCTTGGGAAGTCACTTAGTTTTAGGATTCACACTCTCATCTAATAACTTAATCAATCCTAATTAATCCACTACAACCTTGGGCAACTTTCATTGATCTATCTTTTATGGTTTATGCTTAAGTAATCTTGCAAGCACTTTTCAATTCCATTTACTTTTCATGCAATTTTCTTTAAGCTCTTGTGGATGTTAACTAAGTGAACTAATAGTTGCGCATTGCTTGCCCTTGGAGGCTTCTTTTGAGCACTTTCATTTCAGTTTTAAGTTGTGTTTTGGTCTTTTGGCTCAACCCCCTTGAAGTTGCGCATTTTTTGGAGGCAACTTCATTGCTTGGGTTTGTTGTTGTGTATGCCATTGAAACAACCCCTTAGAGTTGCGCATCTTGTGGAGGCACTCTATGTTTGGGTTTGTTGGCTTGAATGTGTTGTGGTAGTCTTTTCCTTTGAGCAATCTTTCCCTTTCCCTGGACAATCAAGTTTTCAAGTTAGTTGCAAGTTAGTGCTTTGTATCTTGCTTTGTCCATAATTGTATCTTTATATCTTATTGTATCTCTTAGTTATTCTTTTCACATTAACTTTGTAGATAGTTATTTATCTCATTCATTTGTATCTAGTTCTATTTGTAAATCTTGCAAGGTAATTCATTTTTTGTATTTAATTGTAATCTTTTGTAAATCCTAAACTCTTTGTAACTTTAGTCGACCCCTTGCCCAACCTTAGGCACTAGTCTTAGTTGTCTTAGGAAAAGGGCTGCCTTTCCATTAAAATCTTGCACTTTGCATTGTTTGCCTTTCATATAGGCTAGATTTTCCCCCAACCTTTAATTAATTAAAATCAACTCCTAGAGCACTTTAATCTCTCACATAGTAACTAGGGTATACTTCCCTTGGCTTCCCTAGGAGTAAGCTTAGACAGAAGAAGTTCAAGTCGAGGTGACAATGGGCTTGAACTTAGGCATTGTGCCTCCAAGGACACACTAAGTGGATTGGACTTAGTCCACGTTTGCAAGTGTGTATAAGGATGACAACATGTGGTCAACACGACCCTCTCATGGTTGGTTTCTCTTGTTGATATAAGGGTGCGACCCTCTCTTGGTTGGTTTCTTTTGTTGATATAAGGGTGCGACCCTCTCTTGGTTGACCTCTTTTGCTGGTACAGTGGTGTGACCCTCCTCTTGGAGCAGTCCTTTGCTGGGTTTAGGCTGCGGCCCCTTCCTCTCCACCTTTCCAAGCCTGCTGCTACCTTCTTGTGCCACCTGTTGCTGTGGCCGTATCTTTTCTAGTCTACTGTTGATATTTTTGTGCTGCCTGTTTATGGTACCTAGTCTACAATCTTTAGGGTTTGTTGAGACAACCCTAAATCTGCTACCAAAATCTGCCTATTGCTGTAGCAGTCCCTCTTCTTGGACAAAATTTTGTTAGGGTTGCTAGTGGCTTCTTTTCAGTTTCTAGATTGGACAGATATGTCTTTGTTTCAGCCCTGTACTTGATGAGTGGTATGCTGGTTGGTTTTTTGTTATCTACCTAAAGTTCTTCTTGGCAAAACTGTTCACAAAGATCATGATGAGATCTACCCCTGAGGGTTTGATTCCTGACCATTATAGTTTTTTCCGAGCATACAGAAAAGAGGACAACAACATGCACATCAGGTAAATTTTTTCTTTGTTTTTGCTAAGGTAATGTTCATATCTGTTCTTTGTTTTCTTTAGTAATGTTAATGATCCATTGTATTATTTCTGTTATTGGTTTACATCAGAATTTTTTGAATATATTGTTGATATGAAACTACTGTAGTAAATAAAATTTAAAAGGACATTTTTGTTTCTAGTTTGCCCTTGAAATTCTAACATGGAATCAGAGTTTAGGGCATGAAAAGAGCTCAATTGTGGCAGACTTTTGAGCCTGCATAGATTCACACTTAAGGGTTTGTTTTGCAGATCAACAGTAAGCTTGTTCTATATCAGATCTTGTTTTTAGTATGACTTCATCTTCAGTCAAAGCAGAAGATAGGCTTGAAGGGGCTTCAAACCTCAATGCTTGGAAGGTTAGGGTTTTTAATATCCTAGAAGAAGGTGACTTGGATGAGCTGGTTACCAGGGTGATGGAAGAACCTACTTCAAATGCAGGAAGAGCAGCCTATAAGAAGAGGCAGGGCAAAGCCAAGAGGGTCATTTTTGACTCAGTTAAAGACAACATGATGCCTCTTATTGCTCATCTAAGGACATCTAAGGAATGCTTTGATGCCCTAGCAAATCTATATGCAAAGAAGGCCCCAACTCAGAAGAGGATTTTGAAGAAACAACTATGTACATTAAAGATGGGAAAGAACGAATCTATCTTTGTCTTCTTTTTCAAAATTGCCCAAACAAGAGATCAACTTGCAGCAATTGGAGTTGCAGTGGATGATGATGACCTTGTACAAACAACAGTAGATGGTCTTCCTAACTCATGGGAGACATTTCTCTCATCAGTCAATGGAAGAGAAGTTCAACCCAACTTCGAGAGATTATGGCATGATTGCCTGGAAGAAGAGGGTAGACTTAAAAGCATAAATGAACCCTCAACGGTGAAA
>SNQJ01S0271005.1:11079-22774 GCA_010110895.2 Picea sitchensis | reverse complement strand
TATCTGTCTCTGTGTTTCTCATATGTGTGACTGATGCTGAATTAGCCATTGTTTATTTCCCTGCATTATTGTGATTATCATTTAGTGTCTCAAAAAAGAGTTTAAAAGAAGCATAATTGTTTAAGCACAGTAACAACTGATTCACCCCCCCCCTCTCAGTTGACCAATAGATAATACCAAAGAAGTTTTATCAAAACAGGTATCCTTGTATTTTCTTTGGTTACTACTTTGCATGCTTTGATTTCAGACACAAAGCTATGAACTGTAGAGCATATAGAAGGAAACATTTGAGGGTTAAGAACTATAACCGTAAATATAACCAAGTAGTAAATCAATTCAAAAGAAGAAACTATAACTTCTTTGCACCTCTACAAGAAGTGGACCTAGAATTCTTCAGATGCAATAACTATGGACATAATGCCAGTAATTGCAAATTAATGGAAGCCTCAAAACAACCAATATTCATTAGAGAGGAAAAGAAGCTTTGGAAAGAAAAGACACCAAAGAAGGAATGTCTTATTGCCTTAAAAGCCCAAGATAAAGAAGATCTCTAGTATGTTGTTAGTGAGTGCTCAAAATAGATGACTGGAAACAAAGACAAGTTTTTGAACTTAAAGAAACAAAAAGGTAAAGTTACCTTTGGTGACAATGCTTCATGTAACATACTTGGGAAAGGCACTGCGAGTTTGGGAAAATACAAAGCCAAGAATGTGCTACATTTTGAAAAGATGAAACCTAGCCTAGTAAGTGTCATCCAAACCTATGATCAAGGGCACTTTTGCATCTTTGATTCCCATAAATGTGATATTAGGAGAGAAGACACAGGAGAACTAGTTGGTACTGCTCCTAGAACTCCTGAAAATGTGTATATACTAGATGCAAAATTGAATGAGGAATGTCATATGAATCTAGTAGATTAAATTTGTCTATGGCATAGAAGGTTGGGACATATTAACTTTGACAATCTAGTGAAAGTCAGCAATCTTGGTCCAGTAAGAAACTTGCCAAAATTCATAAATCCATCAAATACTATGTGTAGACATTGTAAACTAGGAAACAAAACTAGAACAAGGTTCAAAGAAAAAGATTACTCAACCTCAAAACCTTTAGATATTGTTCACATTGACCTTTTTGGACCTACAAGTACCAAGAGCTTGCAAGGAGAGTCCTACTTTATGTTGTTCATTGATGACTTTACTAGAATGAGTTGGGTATGTTTTCTCAAAGAAAAATTAGAAACACTTAACAAATTCAAAGCCTTTAAAACCCTTGTTGAAAATGAAAAGGATACAAAAATCAAATGCCTTAGATCATACAATGGTGGTGAATTCACTTCAAAGGAGTTTGATCTCTTTTTTGAAACCCATGGAATAAAAATACAATTCTCTCCTGCCAGAACACCTCAGCAAAATGGGATTGTTGAGAGAAGGAATAGAACAATTCAGGAGGCTGCAAGAACTATGATTAATGATGCAAAATTATCCGATGGATATTTGAGGGAAGTTGTAAGCACAGCAGTATACATATTGAGCAGAGGTCAACTCAAGATTAATAGTAATAAGACTCCTTATGAACTATGGTTTGGAAGAGCTCCATCAGTAAAATACTTCAAAGTCTTTGGAAGTAAGTGCTACATCAAAAGGCTTGATGAGAATCTCAGAAATTTTGATGCCAGATATGATGACGGTATTTTTCTTGGATATGCTTCTAACAAGAAAGAATACAGATGCTACAATATTAGACTACACAAGATTTTTGAGAGTGAAGATTTCAAGGTGGATTATCTAAAAATGATAAGGATCAAAAATCAAGAAACTATACTTGAAAATGAAGATGAAGATGATGATGAGTCAGTTGGTACACAAGAAAAAGAAGTAGAAGAGAATAGAGAAGAAAGGGAAGAGGATGATATGGATATGAGTGAAGACAAAGAATATATTCAAGAATAAGAGATAAGAGAAGAATCCCCAAGAAGAGACACAAAAACACCCTCAAGAATTACTCAAAAGAATCATCCTGAAGAATTGATTATTGGAAACAAGAGTGATGGAGTGCACACAAGAAGACAATTGTTGTATCAAACAGAAATAACACTTTTGTCAAAAATTGATCCCATCTCAATCAAAGAGGCATGTAAATATGAGAACTGGGTCAATGCTATAAATGAAGAATTGGACCAAATTGAAAAAAAACAAACTTGGGAACTAGTTCCAAGACCAAAAAATAAAAATGTCATTGGAACTAAATGGGTGTATAAAAATAAAATGAATGATAATGGGCAAGTAATCAGGAACAAAGACAGATTAGTATGTAAAGGGTATGCTCAGGTTGAAGGAGTAGACTATGAAGAAACCTTTGCACCCATTGCCAAATTAGAGGCAATTAGGATGTTCCTAGATTTCTCCAGCTACAAAAAATTTAAAGTGTACCAAATGGATGTCAAGTCAGCATTTCTCAATGGAAACCTAGAAGAGGAAGTCTATATTGAGCAACCAGAAGGATTCAAATTAAATAATAAAGGAGACTATGTCTGTAAATTAAATAAATCACTCTAAGGGCTAAAACGAGCACCCAGAGCATGGTATGCAAGGCTAGATTCTTATTTACAAAAACAAGGCCTCAAAAGAGGATCAGAAAACGCCAATCTTTATTGTAAAATTGTTGGTAATAACATGATTATTGTGGAAGTATATGTTGATGATATTATATTTGGTGGTGATGATGAAAAAATGAGTAAGGACTTTTCCAAGAGGATGCAACAAGAATTTGAAATGTCTTTTCTTGGTGAACTGAATTTCTTTCTAGGACTATGTTAACGCTCTGTAAATTTCCTAGAGGTTGTCAGAAAAGAAGAAATCTATGGGAGGTAACTTCATCCAACCACGTCGAAGCTGGGATCTAGCCCTACCAACTTCAGAGAGGGATCTCTCTGCAAGATTTAGATATGTTTCAAAGTTAAAATATTAGGTTAGGTAAATAAAATATGTTTGTTTTGTTTGTTATAGTTTTTGTTGGGTTGGCTGAGAGAGTTTACACATCCATTGGGCTATGGGGTCTGTATCATGAAAATAAAATCTAAACCAGAAAACAAAGAAACTTTTCACAGGGCGAGATAATGTAATCATTGGATTCTTTTAGCAGCATAAATGTGGAATAGCAGAAAAAGTGAGAATATCAATTACAACAAAGAAGAAATTAAGAATTTCTTTATCGTAAAATCAGATGATGAAACACTGAAATATTTTCAAGTCGGAAAGAGGGTATACAAAGATAAATCCTGCAACATTAGTTACTTTCAAAGATTAGATTTAGCAAACAATGTGATAACTAAGGGAGAATAAAATTTAACTTAGAAAGGAAAACATCACCAGTGAACACACGCAAGAATCCTGTAAAAATGCCTCTTTGTATTAATGGAAGATCTCTTGAAAAATATTACAGTCTGATAGCTCGCAGGGCGTAAAGATCAACCCTCAATACTATGAAAAGTGAAGTATTTATAACCCAAAATTACAAACGATCCTGTCATTAAAGATCACGACGTGGTAAATCTATTTTTAGCCTAACTAACTTAACAAATTACAAAAATCTAGGAAACTGTTTGATGATGTGTCGCAACTGCATGTTGTTTTCTGGGTGAACCATTGGTGAGGCCTCTGCATGACCTCATCTGACTGGATAGTTGACTGGGTTGGGACAGCTCATCTACTACTCGATCAAGTCACAAATCAGTTCCCATCGAAGATGACTGGGAACGCTGACTTTGAGTAACCTTTGGTAGACTTCATCCATCTCTGTGTACTTGGAAAAAGTAGGCTTGGTGATGAAGATGTATCGGATATCATGTTGTATGATGATGTCCAACTGAAGTCAATCTAGGAATGCCTTGCCAGTGATGCTGCCTTGAATTCCTGAAAACTTTGAACTATCCTTAGCCACATCAGCTAGTCTCTTTTTGTAATCTGGGAGCGTCATCAATTTTTCATTTATCACCTTCAGACCAGGAAGACATTTCTTCTGTAGAGCCTCAATCTTGTTGAAAAACCTTTGTACCCCTAGGTCCATGGCCTGAACCTTTTCTTCCAACTGTAGAATCATTCCTCTCTTGGTCAAGACTCTTTTGACCTCAAGGATGGTCTCTGTTCTATCCTCAATTCTCATCTCTTCCAGCTCCTCTCTGGTTTTAGAATTCAAGAATTTGATGATTTCATTAGCCTGTGTGGGCATCTCTCCCAGTTCTGATCTAATATTCTCGATGGCTTGTTTACTTCTCTGCACCAATTCATTCTGCTCAAACATAATCTGTATCATTGGCCATATTTCGTTCATAGACTTGGTGATGTCTGTCCAGACACTTTCTTTGACTTCGACCAATGTTTTTACTGCCACTGTTTACTTCCGAAGCTACTGTAACTCTTGTTTGACCTGGTCTGACACTTGTTTTTCCTTGGAGTAGTTGGTTTGGTAGAAACATTTGAGTTCCTGAAGGTTCTCAGTCTCCTTTTTTAGCCTGTTAATCTATGTCTCCTGCATATTCATCTCTTCCATAGATTTAGCCAATTCAATCATCTTTTCAAGAGACGTCGGTGGATTTGCCGATGGAACTTCTGCTAGTGATGTTGTGCTCACTCCTGAGAGTGGAACTGCACTCAATGGAATGACTTCCATGGGTTTCAACTATTCTTTCTCTTTCACTAGCTTCTCCATCTCAGCTTCCATTTCCTTCAGTTGTGCATTCTGCTCCATGATTAACTTAATCATCTCATATTTTTCTCCTTCTGTCTCTACTATTTCCTTTGCCTATGAGTATATTGTTGGTGGCAGCTTCAATTGTTTCCTCAAAGATGCTATGTCGATGTTTTTCTTCTTGATCATCTCCTCGACTGCTTTCACATTCGAGGGATCATACCCGATCTTGAGGACCAGTTCCTCCAGCGTCTTGATCATGTTATCCTTGGCAAAGGAGGATATTTTCTCCAGCTTCAACTATGTTTGGACGTTGTTTAGAGACACTTTTAACCTGGAGGAAGTAGTGGAAGCATGTGCCAGCGTGGAGAAGACCATTTCTCCAATTTGTCTGTGCAGATCCATTTGATCGGCAGGATGCACGTCCTTGGTATGGAATTCAAAGGTTGCCCTTTTATAGTCGGTGATTACCTTTGGGTCTAGCACCTATGCTTGGAGAAATGCCATGTGCATTTTTCCCTTCTCCATGTCGAATGTCGATAGCATCCTGTGTTGTGCAGTTGACATCTGCTTCCAGAATTAGGCGTATGTACTCCTTGTCAGAGTCTGATTCTTTTTCTTGATCAGGTCGTATTTCTCAAAAATACTCAGCTTCGGTCCTGTCTTTCCTGTCTGGTTGATTGGTGGAGTATATGTAGGATTCTTTGGTAACACTGTGATTATAATTTTCTTGTCGCTTGTATTGAGGAGCGATTGATCAACCTCTGTCACTGTAGTGGATGGAATTACCTTTTCTCCAGCTGGGTCAGGAGCCAGACTGGTTTTTGGCCTCTTGGTATGCAGTCAGAATTCTTCTAATGATACTTCAGTGACAGGAGGTGACATATCCTGCATAGGCCTTTTCTCCTTTGGACCATATGGTGTGGTTGTCTATGATACAGTGATCGGGAGGTCCTATTGTTCTGTTTCAACCAAAGTATTTGGTTCCCATCCTGTCTGGTTTGCAAATTTTTCTACCTCAGGCCTAGATTCATGGACATACGGGATATTCTTGTTTTTTATCCTCATCTCTTAAATAATCCCGCATAGATCATAGTGCCATGTGAAACTCACAAAGAATTTCATTTCCTTTAGCAGCCTATTGACGGGCAAAATTGATCGCTCGTCAATTGGAGGAGTGAATCTGGTCCAGGGTTGTCTACTTAACCCAAGACATTTGGATTAATCCACTCCTATGATTTTAGCGGCTCCATTGGCCGATCTAAGTCCTAATAAAGTGAAAAAAAAAACTAAAGAAAATTAAATAACTTAATGAAAAACACTCGCTGAAAACTATATACAAATCTAATATGTACTTACACTTTGCTAACTAATATTTATAAAATAGCTCTACTTATTATATGTACAATGTATCCAAATGATTATATCTCTAATATATGTATATCATTTACAAAATGCAAATTTTAATCTAAATCTGCGAAATTCAAATATGAATTGATTTATTTAACGACAGGAAAACTTATCATTCATTCTTTTTTAATTTATTTTTATAATGTTTGTACACCAGAAATGAAATAATCAACCGTCTAATTGAAAAAAAAAAGATAACAAATAGTAAATTGTGTTTAGATTACAGAAAATTCCTATATTAATTAAACTAATAAAATAAAACAAGCAAACTAACCTGTAATCACATCTCCTATTCGTCCTGTGTATAGCATCTAATTTCGTTGTTTAATGAGGCCATCCCGCACCAGATCTTACCAATGCTTCTCGTAAATGTGAAGCAGTAATGATTGAATGCTAATGACAAAACATGTAAGAGATGTAGCAACAACAATTTTATAATTTGACAAATGGCCACATTGAGTTAAATCCGACTGTGAAAATTTGTATATAAATGCTCATTGAATAAAGAAGATAAATCTTCTAATCATCAAATTTGAACAGAGTAATTGTTGTATATAATATGAGGGACATAAAACACGGACATCATATACATTTCATCACATCAATCTATAATAAACCATGATATCTAAAGTAGTCACAATTTAATTACAAATCAAAATGACCAAAACTTGAATAAAAATACAATATATCGAAGCTAAAGTTGTACCAATATCCACTTCCATTCAAGTTTATCAATCATAAATCCATAGTTTTTGCTCCCAGGAAGCGATGGTCCTTAGTTTACAAAACAATACATTTATAAAAGTCAAAGGATCAAAACGTTTCCTATGGTAATCATCTGATTTGTTCCCAAAAAAAGTGGGGGATGCAACCTCCCAGATTCTACTTGTTATCAAAACTAACAGCCTATTCTAAAACCACATAAAGAAATAGCATACTGAGAGATGCCACCAGTGGTTCAAATCTTCTTTAGAAATCGCAGGTACCTGAAAACACATAAGAATAAAAGATTTCAGATTGCATTTTTGGTTGTAAAAACAAGAAATTCGAATTTTAGTAACTAGCTACAGAATCTCACGATTATGTAGCTAGTTATAATTATAACTAGAATCGTATTTTATTGAATAAATCAAAACAGACTAGATGTAATCTATGCAAATAAATCATGTATTCTAATTAAAAAAGAGACAAAATCATCCTAAACTTATTTTTAAACACCATACCTCAAATTAATGGATTTGACTTAATCAAGCAATCATTGAATTCACAATGGCAGTCGTTGCTTCCACATTCTTAAAAACAACAGACCCTGTGTTTTTTTGTCATTTATCTTTGGTTTGGGCTACGGATTGTAGTTTTCCATTCTCTTTCATTAGCAAATTCACATGTTCTTCCAAGGATTTGATTCGAGACTGAAGTAGAGGCACGTCTCTATCATACCTATCGAGCCATGACTGACATTTGTTACATTGCGGCTGAATAGACTGTGTATTAGCAGTGATGGTATTAACAGGTGGGGAATTTTCCATCTGACCTATAGGTTCACTATTGAGTTTGATTCCATGGAAATCGGGGTTGTCTTTAAGAAACAGTGGAAGGTTTGTAACATACTCATAGGGTTTACCAGAGCAAAGTCCATACGAATATGGATATTCTTCAGTTAGAAACCTTTCAATTTCCGAATCGGAATCCTCGCTTAACACAATCGCGTTTTGGTCTGCGCAGGGCTTAGGTTTATTTCAGGCACATCGTGAAACCCAATGCGCAGCCCTTTTACCCTTATAATTGATATCAATATTACTTTTACACTTTTTCTTTGTGGATGTTTTTAACAGACTTAACACCACCTTTGGGATACGAATCTGGTAGAGTGTCGGGTTGGGTAGTGTCTGAATAGGTCGAGTGTTCCACATTAGAAATAAGATCACAAGGCAAGAGCGAAGGAGGAGGGATGGTAGGCTCGACGAGGGTTTCTGTGACGACAGACTTGTCAACCTGTCATATTTCACTGCTAGCAAAACCATTTATTAACAGGAAGGCATCCCAACAATCACCATTTAATTTCAACTGATGAGCAATAATAATCTTGATCAAACAATGGTGGAACAAGCTAGAATCAGATTTATGCCTTTTAAAACGCTTTGCCATTTTGTATAAGCTTCGAAGGAGAAAATAAGGCATGTTTAGGGGAAAATCAATAAAACTCATGAGAAACCACAAGTGATATAAGAAAACCAAACCATATCTACCCTCACAGGTAACGAACTGTTTGACAATAGCTAACAGATCGTGCCATCTAGGTTTTAGAGCTGAAATGGGCATACCTCTGTCACAGCTGGTAATCTTCCTTGAGGTGAACAACAATGACTAGGGAACCTCTTCAACCTTTGAGTTTGTAAACCACTTTTGTCCCACGGCTGGCAGACCGGTGGCTTGGTTAATAAAATTTTCATTTAACTCAAGCTGGACATCTCCTATTTTAGCTCTGCAACCATCGAATGTTAGCGCAAATTCTTGAGCGACTGTTAAATTAAAACCCTCAAACTTTTCAACAAAGACACACCAGTCATTCCTTTCTAAGTCTTCTCGGGCATTATCAAACGATAACAATGTCTGGACACCGTTAGGCTCAATTCTCACTACAGGGGCCATGGCTAACAACAAGGAATCGACAAGGGATTCGACAATAGGATTTGACAGAACAAGAACAAATCCATTGCCCCGAGCTTCCCCAACACAATGCAAAGGCAGCTCGAAATGGTAGGTGGGAGTGTAAATTGCTATGCGTGCGAGGAAATTCATGTAGATCGAGGCCATGCAAAAACATAATACCACGTTGTACTTGGATTGACACCTCAGCATAATGGTACACACAAAAATCAGAGCAGTTGAAAAAAATCGTATGCATATCCACGATTTAATCACGAAATCAATAAGTCAAATAAACAATTGAATCAAAACTTTTATAAGTTAAAACCCCATTAACATTAGTCGAATGCTAAATGGGTGGTGGTTTAATACACATGTAACCAAGGTGTGTTCAAGACCAAGGGGTTATGCCATGAAAACAACCATGCTCATAACAAAATAAGACAAATAGACGATAAACCATATGAACATTAACCCTTTGATGAAATCAAACATGAATTCCAGCTGTGAGTTTTCATGCTTGCAGTCATGAAAACCAAATCGAAAAGTAGGTACGTAGAAAGCGATGGATAATGGTGTCGTTTAATGAGAAAGGTTGCGATGAGTAATGAGAATTTAAAAACCCTATGTAGGCAGCTTGTAAAAATAGAGATTATATTATTGTTGCCAACAATGGTGACACACTAGTAGAAGCAGTTATAACTGCCAAATGAACAAGTCCAAATTAGGATAATCAGAAAAACTTGAACTCGAAAACAACCAAGAAACTGTTTGAACATCATTATCAATCATAAAAAAATCTAGTTTCAGATTGCTTGTTATTTTAAAAGACGAAAACTGATGACAATCTCGACAAAAGAGAGTCACGATGTTAAGGTTAAAATCTCCAATATTGTTGACAAAGCCGCTACTGCCAGCAAGAATCCATAGCCTTGACAAGGGTGCCATTTAACCCACTTCGATATATGTATCCTGCCAAGAAGTTCCAGATCAGAATGAAGGACATTTAAGGTCAAAAGATTCCATATCTGATAATTTGCATATACCTGGCATTGCTTCGCTGCGAGCGGGTCTGTTCAGTACCCCGACGAAGTTATCTTGGAGTCATGCATGCATTTACCTGCTGCCAACAGACCTGTTCAGTATCATGGCGGGTTTACAAGCACTTCCCATAGCTCTCTGAAGATTTATTTAGTTTTAAAGATATTTAATAGAGCGGGGTGACGTTGAAAATCCTGATATTTTGGACATATTTTAATAAATTATAGACCTTGAGAAAAACAAATTAACTGTCCTTCATTAAGATCTAGAGATAGTTTGTTAATAAATCGACTTTCGAGGGCAGGGAGACATCTCTGAGTTGTTCTCTTAAGGAACAGGGACAGCGTAAGAAGAATTTTTTATGGATGATCGTGAATAGCTTCAGTTAGAGATTGAAATCAAGAAATGATTTTCAAACAACAAGCTTTCTTTAACATGGCTGCAAACTTCAGAAAAATATCATAATTGATGTTTAAACAACCTTTAGCAATCATTTCAGAGGAGAATTTTTTCTGTTCTCTTTGTCTGAAACAGTTCATGATGTAGGTATGTGTGTCTCAAAAAGAAAGACTGATAAGGAAAATCAAAACCAACCAGCAAAGAAAAATTGGAAAGCAAAGAAATCCAAACAAAACATAAAAAAATAAAAATATGTACAGAAGGTGTATCTGAAAACATCATGCAAAAAATCCCTTGTGAGACTGAAAGAAAGTAGAAAAATCATGTTTGATGTGAAAGCAGTCCTACTCGTGGTACCTTGGGTCAGGGTTTTATCTCTTTACTTTCCATTTAATATTTTCATGACGATACTGAGTTTTTGAAAATAAATGTTCAACTAAAAGCAAAGAGAAAAGGATCAAGGGGACTTCCCTAACAACAACCGTATTATGGTTCTCGTGGTGCGCCCACTTGCGTTCATGACTGCATTATTAAAAAGAGAAATAGTGAGAAAGAAAACTGAAAGAAAACCTATTCCTAAACCTACCCTAACTACTAAACAAATCAAAATACTACGTGAAGTCATGCTTCCAATGTAGCCATCAGAGTAACTCCAATCCTGCAATGGAAACAAAATCAAGCATTATTAATAAGAATGGTAATATATCAAAAAATGACATAAACATATCACACTTACCTTCATAATCATCATCTAAAAACAAAGTAAGCATGATCTTACCATTCCCTTGAATATTCTTGATGTATGAATCCTCCAGCCATTGTGCAATCTTGTCATGATAAGGGTCATAATGGCATGGGCGAGTGTAGGTGATTTTGAAAAAATTGTCAAGATTATGGGGAAATGAAATAACCATCAGCCAAGGTTGAAATGCCCCATCCTCCTGACAATTCTCTAAGTGTTCATTAATTTCTTCACATGGAGGATCTAAAAGAAATATGTCACTCCTACCTCCAAGATACTTAGGTAAAAATAAAGCAAGCATAACTTTATCTTTATTATGAATTTTTTTTATATATGAATATTCAAGCCATCCTAAGATCCTGTCACAAAAATGAGGATGCAAACCATGACTTTGATGAAAAAAATATATCGATGGGGAAATCATCATAAGAGGATTCGTGACATCAATTAGATCATTGGTTTGAATGATTCCTTTGATGAGATTGATAATTTCAAAATGTGGCGCATAAACATTAAGATTCGAGCTAATCAAAGAACGAATGTGAAATGTAGAATGTTTGATCTCCATAAAACATAGTGCATTGTCTTTTTCAACAATAAACTGTGTAAAATCATCTCGCAACATGTCCTTTTCCCATATGAGTGATGAAAGTGAACAAGCATCAAATCCAACTTTATCAATTGTAATGACCCTAATTGGATAAATGTTTAAGAAATTATAAGTAAAACTAATTAGGGGATTAATTGTGCTAACAAGGTATTAATTAA
>SNQJ01S0271004.1:0-11695 GCA_010110895.2 Picea sitchensis | reverse complement strand
TGTTGGTTGTCGTCATATGGAAAAAGGGGCATAGTTATGACTATGTATGTTCAACTTGCCATGTGGATATCATGTGAATAACTGATTGAGGGGGAAGCTCAGTTTTGAGTGTATTTATGAGACCTGTGATGAGAATAGCAATAAGATCCTTGGGAGATGGATTTGGAAGTTTGATATTCCCATGTGTATGAATTATATGGAAAAAGGTGTAAGAAATGAGCTTGCATAATGAATGTTTAGTTGTGTTTATTTATGCCCGAGTGCATGGATTTAATGCATCATAAGGTTTATTGATATAAGGACTAATACCAACACTGAATAGATATGAATGAATAACATTAAACCTGCAAATGATGCACATGTATGATGTATGAGTGAAATGTAAGGCAAGAATTGCACTTGCTAAGATCAAATGAATACCAGGGACGAATGGTTGAATCTATTCTAAAGACTCATGAAAGTTTTGTTTTGAATAATATCTTAAGGAGAATGTGCTCCATTCCCTTAAAAGAATAGTATAAATAGACGAAAGAGTAAATGAGCAAGGATGCTATGTTGTCATGATAACAGGCAACATGATTATGCCTTTGAGGATCGCATAAGAATGATTGTGAACAATTGGAAGTTGAATGAAATTAAAGTAAATATGTATGTGAGCTATGAAATACACATATGGTAGCTACACATAGGCTTATGATTATGCATGTGGTTAAGTACATCATGGATGTAAGTTAACAAAATAAGGAATATGTGTGGCTAAATAAACGAGATGCATAAAAATGATGCATGATTATATTCCTTATGGAATATTTGGTAAACAACTGAAGCTAACTCAACGATGAGGCCATCAAATACAATGATGGATATGAAATAAGGAAGTTGCATGCCAAAGGAGTTTCCTGTGGAGGAACTATGTGAAGACTCTATCAGGAGAACAAAGTCACAACCTTAATGACTGTTGAGAATTGGGCAGTGGGATGCAAGTATATATATATATATATCATGGATTACATTCTCAAACAAAATGTATGAGTGGAAAACTAACAAATGAATATTGAATATTCTGATAACTAAATGGTAATATCTAGAGTGCACAGGTTCATAATTGTGAACAAAAGGTTTGTTTTGGTAGCATGTTTATCTGCCAATAAGGTTAGAATGAGCCTAACCAAAGATGATCAAAGAAAAGAGAAGGAATATCCCAGTAGGGAGTAAATTGCAGAAGAAGAAGAAAAAAAAAGGGGGGGAAATACAAAATACTTTTCTCATTTTAAAGACTCTGAATTGCTTAACAATTTTGTAGTCCTTGAAAGAACAGCTGTGAAAACAAGTACAACTGGTAAAAGAGAAATAAACCAATGAGTATGTTTAAATGAATAGGCTTGGTTGAGATGTGTTAAGTAAATACAGTGAGGCCTTGGAATAACTCAGCTGGACTGGAAGTCCCAAGTTGTGTAGAAGGAGTTGGAAAAGGGAAGAGCCTGTTATCACTATAATAATTTCTTGGAATCCAAGTCTTGAGATTTGGCAGAACACTAAATCAGTATAGAGTAGTGTTAGATTATCGGGTGGGGTCATATCTGGTGGATAGGTTTAAATTCAGCGGAGACATAGGAGTGATGGGACCCGACGGGCCATATATCTTGAGCCGCCCAGATCGACGGTCAGGAGACATATCGGGTGAGAAAATAACGCGAAGTTTAATTACTTGAGAGTGGGTTGGGGAAAATACCATGGTTTCACCTCGCAGACATGCGGCGCCACCAAGTGCATATCGGGGGGAAAAGAGGGTAGACTTGAAACACCCCAAGCTCGCCCCGATGCCATGTGTTATAAAATCATTTGATATATGTCACTTCCGAAAATCACGTGCGAAAAGGGAAGATTTAATGGCTTGTCAAATCACATCAGCACGACTGTTCGAGTACTTTACGCCATGCAACATCGGATAAGTGTCGCTAGAAGGATGATACAAAGGCTCATCATTCAAAACTGATAGACCGTTGTTTGGAAAAGTACTTCCGTCAGTAATCTATGATTAGGCACTTGATGATGATCGTCCTTCAAAATTACTTTGTTTTGAGAAATCAACACTTCATTTTTGAACGGAGTAATTTCAAACAGGATCAACTTCCTAATTTTTGTATGATTAAGGGAGACAAGTCTGGGTTTTTTCTGCAAAAGTGGGAAAATGGATAAAGTTGATCAAGCGGCCTCCAGTGAACCAAGATTTTCAACTAATATAGCGAATTCATCATTGAACGAGAGAGAGAAATTGGTTCCTTGAATCTTAGCAACAAAATTTTATACAAAGCCTTCGAGAGAGCCAGGAGAGGATGAAGAGGTCAGATTAAATCCCATCATGAAGGATTTAATCATCAACAGATACGTAGGCAAACACCATACATGATATTTCAAGAGGAAACATAGAAAGTGTCAGAAGACAGAGGTAAAAGCTGAGGTGATTGAAAGTGTTGGGGAAAACCAACCTTCATGGCTTGATACGTTAAAAGAAGAAATTGCCAAGATGAAATAGATTGCAGGCTAAATTTAGTGTGTGTTGGAGAATTTTGTAATAATATTGACAAATGGGTTTCAAATAAAAAAACCTCAAATATGTCAATTTTGTTTATAACGTCCCCTAGAAAATAGGAGTTCGGTGGCTGTACGTTACTCTTTTGTAACCAGCAACTATTTTTAGAACTTTGGGGAAGATGATTCAGTTTGAATCCCAGATGTAATCTACCTATATATACTATTACAAATATAAATACATGGAGATAAAGTGAATATACAATGCAGAGGCATTTTGAACTGTTTATGAAAAGATTCTAATGGTGGTGATATGAGTTTTTTCTTCTCTCATCGTATGAATTTCTTGTGATTCTTTATTTCCATTTGCACTATCTTCTATTTAAATTGGATAGTTAAAAGCTCATAATTCATCTTCTGATGCTCTCGGCTTAAGCAATTTAAATTGTGTGAATTTCCTCTTAACTAATTCAGAATTCATTTCAATATTCTCTGATGTAGTTATCTGTTTCCCTTTTTCTATTTCACCATGCACATTTCAGTTTTAAAACTCAGACTCATTGCCTCATTTAGAATTTCTCCTCTATATATTTCTAATGGCATGCCATGGATTTATTCATTTCGATTCCATAGCCCCAAATGTCACCCCCTTTACTTCACCAACAACTGTATAAAACCCCCAAACAAACCAAATCTAGCCACTGATTATGAAATAAATACCTAATGACGCAAGAGATCCCTCTCTAAGTTGAGTAGGCTAGTGCCCAGCTCTAAAGTAGGTTGAAATAGTTACATCTGTCATTTTTCTATTAGCCAGACAAAATTTACAGAGTGATAACATTTTGGTGTCGTTGTTGGGGACGAAATTGGAAAATTTTCCCTGGGAAAGAATGACATGATTGAGTTCTAAGGTCTTTGAGCAGTAGACACTTAGGAACACATTGGATGTAGTCCTACTCCGGTGACTCCACACATCAAAAATCAATTTGAAGGTGATTCCACTGGTAGAAGAACCTAGAAATTTAAATTTTCAATGGTGACTCCACTCTCGATGCAGAATCCAGCTTCCAAAACATTATTGGAAACTCTAGTCAAGATTCCAATGTGATGCAGAGACTCCACTAGGACATGAGATCCCTTGACAGAGGTATGAAAAGGAATTATGGAAGAAAACAAGTACTTAAAATTGGATTTTTTCCAAGGCATTTTATTGTTTTTTGTAAGTTGCATCTGATCCTTTCCTGAACAAGCTAGACAAATTTTCCTTCATCTACTACATGCAAATAATGATCATGATAATATTGAAATTGCATATCCTCCTTTTGAGATTATACAAATATCTCCTCAGTTTATTAGTGACTTCAATAAAAATCTTCCACCTGAACCATATGATAATCATGAAACCAAGGCTAATATTTCACCTCCTATACTTGATCCAACAGCCTCAAAAACTCAGCATATATACAGACCCTTAAAGTTACCTCACATCCTACATGATTTTCCTCCAAATTACTATGAGTACCTACCTTTGTTTGACGGGGAACCTAATTCCATATCAGCTGAAAAACACATCCAAGGGTTTAAGCATTTTATAGACTTGTTTGAGACTGACCATGAGGATATTTGTATGAGGGCCTTCTCTCAATCCTTGAAAGGGGACACCAAAGACTGGTTTAAACAATTGCATACAAACACAATTACCTCATGGGAGGAATTGACGAATGTTTTTTTTAAGTTTTGGGGTAGGAAGAAACCTTTGGATATACATCTTACAAAGTTCCATGCCTTAAAAAGGCAGAGCGATGAAGTTATTTCTATATTTAGTAGAAGGATTTCCAGTATCTATTACAATTTTCCCAAAGAAATCCAACCCACCGAAGTTGCTTCCATGCTCCATTATACAACAACCATTCATCCAGATTTGTCTTTCCTTCTGATGGAAAGAAGAACTAAGTCCTTACAAAAAATGTTTAAAAATTATTAGGACATTAAACACAATATCCAATCATGTGAACAGATTTGAAATGAGGGTTGGATGCTCAAGAACATTAAATTGAATATGAACAGGAAACAATTGATTGGAATCTTTAGCATAGAGTTGATAATATCATATGCCCTCTCGAAGTTTTTAATGCCAATGATTTTGGAGAAATTTATATTCCACTTGTTGAATGAGGAGGTGTTGATCCATTCCATGATAAGAAAAGGGATGATTGTTTTATGTATTCATTTGTAGACGGTCAAAAAAATGAGTTTGCAAATTCATTTTTTAAAGAGTAGGTCAATGCTCCAATTTTTTTCTTGTTAGATAGCATTGCAGATGTTGTTGATTTTCCTATATATGATGAATATGATGATTATTGTGATGCTGACTTCCTAGAACAACTATTTGTATGTTCTCTATCAAAAAATGTCCCTTTTCAGTAGTGCCATGAGAGAAATCAGCCTACATATCACAATTACAAAGAAGAAAGTACTAAATCAGTTGAAGTGAATTCTCTACCTTTGTGTTTTTCTTCATTTAAATTATTGAAAGAAAATTCTAAGATTATCATTGAAGAAAATGAATGTGTGTTGAGTCCAAATCTCACTGATTCACCAAAACAAATTGACAAGATATTGCAGCAATCTTCTCATATGGTTGATGACCCTATTACTTGTTATGTAGAAGGTCTTGTCAGTTCAAAATTGCAGCCATTGGTCGAAGATGAATCTGAAAATGAGTGTGTTCATCCATCCAACGAAATTGAAAATTGTGCATATGAAAACAGTGAAGAAAACAAAGAAGGTTTTGAATCAGGTGAAAGAACCTTGCCATTATGTTTTTCTTCTTTCAAATTTGCTGAAACAAAATGTTTATAATGTTTCAAATCGTAAATCCTATGGACATGATATAGAATATTCAGAAAGCAGTGGACTTGAAAATGAAAAATATCTTCCTCTATGTTGTTCTTCTTTTGAATTGTTGAAAGAAAATCATGAGATAATAGAGGAACAAGGAAATTCTTATTGCATTCACAATGGAATTGTTTTAGACGAGCAAATTGTTATCTGTGAAGAAGACCAACAACCTTCTCATACATTTAATGATCATGTGGATGATTACATGGAAGGTTACTTCAGTTCAGATTTGCATCCTCTGCTCAGCTATCAGCCTGAAAAAGAAGATGAAGATGATCAAGAAATTTTTGTTAAAGGTTATTTTCTTCCCTCTGAAACTAATATAAGTATGCAACAATATTTCCAACAATGCAAAGTGTTTCAAAGTTTCCTTTCTTCCCTTGAGAATGATGTGGTCGTCCAATTTCTAAATGGCCTAGACATGGATGGGGATTCTAAAACTTCATCTATGGAAACTTCAAGAAGTGAACAAACAAATTACATAGAGATTTAGGAAATAAAGAAAGAAACATATGCCATTTTCAATCAAAAATGCAGAAAGATAATGAAGAGACAGTGGTTTTATTTGATTCATTTGAAAATCATGGTTTTGAAAATGCATCCATGGGAACTCTAGACTGTGAAATAGTGCATGTTGTTTTATTTTCACATTTGCAAGAAGATTATGAGCATAAGCTTATTCCCATTCATTCATTTAAAATCCAAAATGACAATACTCAAGCAAGTTTCCAGAAGATTAATAAAACCAAATCAGAACCATTTGATGAACAAGAGGATAAGCTTGATGCACATAGTATAGTTGTCATATTTAAAGATGTTCAAATATGTATTAGTTTTTTTGTTGATATGCATGGAATATTAGACAAACCTATTGCTGGCATTTCATTTGAAAGTGTTCCCAGAACTGAAGAAATAGAGAAAGAGAAACAAACACTTATGAAAGAGGCTTGTCTTTTTGTTTTTGCTCATCAAGAAGAAATGATTTTTCATGATTTTCAAGATCCTCTGGCTATCCTATTACAGTCTACAGTGAAGGAGGATTTTGTTTCATTCATAAGCTCAGGTTTTGTATTCAACTTCTGCTTTTAGCTGCCATATTTTACATTGTCTGCCTACTTAAGAAAGATGTGAGCGGAGAAAAATTGGGAAGCCAATTTCTTGATTGGCTGAAATGGCACTTTAGCATCACTTTATTGAGTATTCATTTCAATAGTTTTAGGGTATTTAAGTTCAAATAAGTTTGTTGGTCAAGAATTTGTTTTGGATTTCCAATAGTGTATACAGTCAGATTTCTAGCGGTATATTCAGTGGCCAATGGATATTAGTATGTAGAGTTTAGTTTTCAGTAGACACAGGTGACAGGTTGGAGCATGGTACACACACATGTTTTGGGAGAATCCCCATGGATCCGACACCTGGTCTACAGTTTATTTTCTACCTCAAAAAAAGGGTAACATCCCCAGTTGGAGCATATTCTATCACTATAATAATTTCTTGGAATCCAAGTCTTGAGATTTGGCAGAATGCTAAATCAGTATAGAGGAGTGCTAGATTAGCCGGTGGGGTCATACTTGTTGGATAGGGTTAAATTTGGTAAAGACGTAGGAGTGATGGGACCCATCCGGTCATATATATTGAGTCGCCTAGATCCACGGTCAAGAGACATATCGGGCAAGAAAATAATGCGGAGGATAATTACTTGAGAGCGGGTTGGGGAAAATACCATGGTTTCACCTCGCAGACACACGGCGCAACCAAGTGCATATCAGGGGGAAAGCGGGTATACTTGAAACCACCCAAGCTCGCCTTGATGCCATGTGTTAAAAAATCATTTGATATATGTCGCTTCTGAAAATTGCATGCAAAAAGGGAAGAGTTAACGACTTGTCAAATCACATCAGTACGACTTTTTGAGTACTTTACGTCATGCAGCGTCGGGTAAGCATCACCAGAAGTATGATCCGAAGGCTCATCATTCGGAACTGATGCTTGAGTGTGATAGGACATTATTCAGACAAGTAATTTTGTTAGTAAAATGTGATTAGGCACTCGATGACAATCGCCCTTCAAAACATAGATAAAATTACTCTGTTTTGAGCAATCAACACTTCATTTTTGAGCGGCGTAATTTCAAACAAGATCAACTTTCTAATTTTTTTATGATTAAGGGAGACAAGTCTGAGTTTTTATGAAAAACTAGGAAAATGGATAAACCTGATCAAGCGGCCTCCAGTGAACTAGGATTTTCAACTAGTATGGAGAATTCATCATTGGAGGACAAAAAGAAATTGGTTTCTTGAATCTTACCAACAAAATTTTATACAAATACTTCGAGAGAGCAAGGAGCGGATGAAGAGGTCATATTGAATCCCATCATGAAGGATTTAATCATCAAGGGATACACAGGTGAACACTATACATGAGTTGTCAAGAGGAAATAGAGCAAGCATCAGAAGGCAGAGATAAAATATGAGGTGGTCGAAAGCGTTGGGGAAAACCAACATGCATGGCTTGATACATTAAAAGAATAAATTACCAAGATGAAATAGATTGCAGGCTAAATTTAGTGTTTTTCAGAGAATTTTGTAATAATATTGACCAATGGCTTTCAAAGAAAAAAACCTCAAATATGTCAATTTTGTTTATAACGTCCCCTAGAAAATAGGAGTTTGGTGGTTGTACGTTACTCTTTTTGTACCCACCAGCTATTTTTAGAACTTTGGGGAAGATGATTCATTTTGAATCACGGATGTAATCTACCTATATATACTATTACAAAGATAAATAAAGGTTTCGACGTACCGAAGAGGGGCCTGCCCTCGTAGTAGGAAGACTTTGTAAATCCATGGAGCTAAAGTGAATATACAATGTAGAGGCATTTTGAATTGTTTATGAAAAGATTCTAATGGCGGTGATATGAGTTTTGTCTTCTCTCATCGTATGTATTTCTTCTGATTCTTTATTTCCATTTGCATTGTCTTCTGTTAAAAGCTCAGAATTCATCTGATGATGCTCTCGGCTTAAGCAATTTAAACTATGTGAATTTCTTCTTAACTAATTTAGAATTCATTTCAATATTCTCTGATGTAGTTATTTGTTTCCCTTTTTCTCTCTCACCATGCACATTTCAGTTTTAAAACTCAAACTCATTGCCTCATTTAGCCTTTCTCCTCTATATAGTTATAATGGCCTGCCACTGCTTTATTCATTTTTGACTCCATAGCCCCAAATGTCACTCCCTTTCCTTCGCTAGAAACTATATAAAACCCCCAAACAAACCAAATCTAGCCATTGATTATCAAAGAAATACCTAGTGACGCGAGAGATCCCTCTCTTAGTTGAGAAGGCTAGTGCCCATCTCTAAAGTAGGTTGAAACAATTACCTCTTTTGTTTTTCTATCATCCAGACAAAATTTACATAGTGCTAATGGATCCCTTAACACCTTTCTTGTTATATATTATGTTTTCTCTGGGATGAGAAACTGGTGTGTTGATGAAAGTATATGTTTCGACACCATAATGATCATGGTTGTATGATTGTAGAAACAATTGAGAATTGTTTGTGTTGCACTCATGAAAACATCAAGGATAATGTGAAGAAGTGCATAAATATATTCTAGGACATATCTGAAAATGTTTTATGGATTTGAATTCTATGATACATGCATTTTTATTTTACATGATGACTAATTTATTTGTGATATATGTCACATGTATAAAAGAAATTGAAACTGTTGGGAAAGGAAATTACCAATGATGGAAAACCTCAAGAAGAGGATGAGTACGAGAAGGTTGTTGTTGAAATTTATTCAAGGGAATTTAAAAGTCCCCATAAAGAACCACTGATGAGGAAATATCAGAGAGGGTGTTGAAAGTCAAAACATGTATAAAATTGTTCATGCTTATAAGGAATAAGGTATGAATAGATTAGGTAATAATCCCTTCTAAAATATTTTATTATTTCAGTGATATATATAATTTAAGTTGAGTGGTTGTTGGATGCGATTGATACCCAAATAGGGTATGATTCAGGAAAAGAACTCGAGGAATAGAAAGAGGATGTCCATGCCGGTCAAGGATGAGTTATAATCCTTACAAGAAAATGCAAGAGTAAAGAGTACCATGGGTACAATAACCAATCTAGGGATATTGGGAATAAAGGTGCTCATAGTTAACACATTGCGTGGAATGCATTGATGAAATGCATGTTTGCATAAGAGGGCAGGAAATGGATTTCCATCGAGGAAGAGGGACCTTTCACTACTCCACTTGAATTTTTCAATTGATAAAGAAAGCAAAATTTGGGTGTCCATGAGTGTTGGCACCCTGGATACTAATGAAGGAGGAATGCTTGTGTGCATTCAAGGGAAACATTTAGTTTCATATGTGTTGATTTGGGATCATGATCAACATGTACCAGGGAGCATAGTCTTGTTGTAAGAGTGAAGGAGAGTGATTAAACCTTATGGTAAAGAGGTTGTTTTATCTCCAACACACCATGATAAAGTGCTTATCATAAGTGTGGAAAAATTGAACCCAATATAAAGCGTACATTGGGTATGAATGTGGCCATGAATATTGACACATTGGTTAAAGTCATTTGATATTTGAATTGCATTTATAAAATTTGGTATGATGAAAGGATGCATAAGTAAAGAATGATATTTCCTTTTTTCTTTCTACCCTTGAATAAATGAAATGACTTAGGATGTTAGTATGCATAGTTTTGAAATTACAATGTGCATGAAAACTAACAATTTGTTTGGCTAAGGAATGTTGAAATTGTCGAAAGAAAAGGGTGTTAGATATGGAAATGTTATAAGCCCATAAGGAAGACATTTCTTGTTGAGATAAAATTCTATGGGAGGGAATATCCCATACTGGAGAATCTGGTTCCTGTGCAAAACAGATCTGAAAATAAATGTGGAATTTGGAAATCTATGGGCGATAGATTTCCAAGAAAATTCTGAATTTGAAATTGATGATAATATCTCATAATTTCAGTATACATGTGATACAGGTGAGGTGAAAAAGATATGTCTAGGGAGGACAAGTGAATTTGGTCAATCTAGGAAGCATGAAAAAGGCTACGATTGAGATGAGAGAACCATGTGGTAATCCATGATCGCCCTATAATATGTTGTGTTGTGGCAACACAAGATGGAGGAAAACCTCAAGCATAGAATGAATACAAGAAGGTTGTTTTTGAAATTTATTCAAGAGACTTTAAAAGTCCCCACAAATCACCACTGATGAGGCAATATAAGAGAGGGTGTTGAAAGTCAGAACATGTATACAAGTGTCCACGCCTATAAGTCATAAGGTATGAATGGATTGGGTAAGAATCCCTTATGAAATATTTTATTATTTCAACGATATATATAATTGAAGTTGAGTGATTGTTGGATGCCATTGATACCAAAATAGGGTATGATTTAGGAAAAGAACCTGAGGAATAGAGAGACGAAGTTTATGAAGGTAAAGGATGAGTTATAATCCTTGCAATAAAATGCATGAGTAAAGAGTACCATGGGTACAATAACCAATCTAGGGATATTGGGAGTAAAGGTGACCATAGTTAGCACATTGCATAGAATGCATTGAGGAAATGCATGTGCGTATAAGAGGGAAGGAAATGGATTTCCATCGAGGAAGGAGTACCTTCCACTACTCCACTTGAATTTTGTAGTTGATAAAGAAAGGAACCTTTGGGTGCGCATGAGTCTTGGCACCTTAGTTACTAATGAAGAAGGAATGCTTGGGTGCATTCAAGAGAAACGTTTAGTTTTGTATGTGTTGATTTGGGATCATGATCAACATGTAACAGGGAGCATAGTCCTACTGTAAGAGTGAAGGAGAATGATTAAACCTTATGGTAAAGAGGTTGGTTGAGCTCCAACACACCATGATAAAGTTCTTATCATAAGTGTGGAAAACGTTAACCCAATATAAAGGGTACATTGGGTATGAATGTGGCCATGAATATTGGCACATTGATTAAAGTCATTTGATATTTGAATTGCATTCAGAAAAATTTGGTATGTTGAAAGGATGCATACGTAAAGAATGATATTTCCTTTTTTCTTTGTACCCTTGAATAAATGAAATGACTTAGGCTGTTAGTATGCATAGTTTTGAAAATATAATGTGCATGAAAACTAACAATTTTCTTGGCTGAGGAATGTTGAAATTGCAGGAAGAAAAGGGTCTTAGATAGGGAAATTTTGTAAGCCCATAAGGAAGACCAATTGCCTATTGAGAT
>SNQJ01S0271003.1:0-11680 GCA_010110895.2 Picea sitchensis | reverse complement strand
ACAGGGATGGAAGAAATAAATAATAAGGGGTGTATTGAACCATCCCACACTATGCATCTATCATATCTTCCCCCTTGTTGACATGGATGGAAGAAATAAATAATAAGGGGTTTATTGAACCATCCATAGAATAGTTGATAAAAAAAATCAAGATGGTTCTAACCCTCCATAACATTACACTTGTAGAGTAGGGATTTTGAAGTTAAAAAAAAAATCTCCTTTTATACCTAGTTTTTAGTTTTAAGTTTTATTTGAATTACATGCCCCACCTACAATGATCATTCTAGATTTTTCAGACACAAATTATAGAGTCAAACTATCATTTTTTTTAATGGTATTAAGAGTGATATTCGTAAGTTTGAATACAAATGTGAAGCCCACACATGCAACAAGGGAAAAACTATAAAATTACCATATACCCATTGCAAATAAACAGGGAAGGAAACATTGATGGATTTCATTAATAGAATTCTCAAATCATAAGGAAAATTGGAATCTTTCACATTGTTGATAAAATTACCAAATAAATTGGAATCATAAAATTACCAAATATGCCCATTTCTTGAGCACCCTTTCAATTCACGACTAAATCTAGAAAAATTGAAGATGCTTTCCACATGAATATTCACAAATTCACAAAGTAAGCGTATAAAATTTGTTCCAAAATTGTTATTTAAATATAAAAGACTTCCAAGATGCCCTTAATAAAATTTCTACAATTGTTTAATATCTTTCGTTTTTTAAAATCTACCTAAGTATAATTTATTTCCTTATTCTAACTCTACATAAACTATGTTGATTAGGATAATAATGCACCAACCCTTTCTTCTTTTCAAAACTTCGAATAACTTTCAAACTTTGAACTTTTAATAATTTATTCATTATTTTGAATAACTTTGTATATTATGCATTCTTCTTTATCAAAATAAATAAATTACCTAATGTAAATTATTTTATTTTTAAAAATGATTTAATTATTATATTTTGTTTTTTATTAAAAATAATTCAATTATTTAAAACTATCATTATTTAAAATGATTAATAATTTATTATGATTTATCCTTTACTTAGTATAAGGATACTTGTTTTAGTTTCTTTAATGCGTGAAACAATATTCTTGATCTTTAATTTCAAAATTTTCATATAATTTATTTTATTATTATTATTTCAAATAATTTAACTTTGTTATCAATTCTTTATTAACTAAAATAACTTAACTTAAAATTATTTTAAATTTTTATTATTAAATATTTTCTAATATGAAATGTTATAAATCTAAATTTTCATTATTAAATATTTTTTAATATGAAATGTTATAAGATCATTTTAAATTTTTATNATTTATTTTATTATTATTATTTCAAATAATTTAACTTTGTTATCAATTTTTTATTAACTAAAATAACTTAACTTAAAATTATTTTAAATTTTTATTATTAAATATTTTCTAATATGAAATGTTATAAATCTAAATTTTCATTATTAAATATTTTTTAATATGAAATGTTATAAGATTATTTTAAATTTTTATTATTAAATATTTTCTAATATGAAATGTTATAAATCAAAATTTTCATTATTAAATATTTTCTAATATGAAAGGTTATAAATCAAAATGATATTATACTCATTTTGAAACTTTTCCATCCATAATAAGATTTTTTTTTTTTTTTAATTCTTTGCTATCTAATTTTTTTTAATATAATTACCAACTTTATTCAATTAACAAATTAGTTTTTTTTTATATAATTATTAACATTATTTACTTTATCTATAAGTTACAAGTAATAGGAACAAATTTCTTTGAAGTTTGATTTAAATAATCTAAATACAACGACCATTATAATTATTTTTCCTCTACACAATTTGAAACTAGAATATGCACTTCCACTTGCATACTATAAGATAATGTAGATGAACACATTGATAAGATGACATATCTTTAACTTAAAAAACTATTATTATTATTATTATTATTATTATTAAGCTAAAAAGGGAAGAAAGTTCTATTTATGGACAATAAAAATACAGTCACACCAGCTAGGCTTTGCTAAAAAGAAAATCATGATGATGGTCTGGAAAAAGTCTAGGAAGGACATCCTATCATTCTGAGATGGGGGCTGCCAAAATGAAAACCAGCCCCATCCATTATACAAAAAGATAAACTTGGTCAATTTGAGATAGATCTAAGCATTCCTTACTAACCCTTCTAAAGGAACCAATAGAGCCAAAGATATCCATATGGGAAGGAACTTAATAGATGCTAGAGAGAGGCAAAAAAAAAAACAAGGCTCAGAGAAGGAGAACCAGAACCCAACTTMTGGMAAGTGGGGTCCCTCATGGTATTCCCARTGCTCCTTTCCTTTATCACTTTTATCGTGCTTGTCCCCCACCTCTCTTGGAGTACCCTCATCCTCAATTTGAATGAGGCAGTCCCTTGTTCCCTTCTGGTGTTGGTCCTAGGGTTCCTGGCRAAATATGAACTTGATCCCAAAATKAGAACGACAAAAGAGATCAAATTTTCCATCGAGAACCTCAATCACCTGGGTGGTYTSGTCATTGTCCCTTTTATCCTAAGCCRCTACCTGAGCCACCATCACCTTCATTGTCCATTACATTTATGCTAATTGGAAAAAATGAGTTTCTCTGGTGTGGGTATATTTGAGGTCCTCAACCTAATACTGTGTATCTCTAACGATGTGTTTCTCTGAAGTAAGGTGCCTTTGGCGCCTAACCATGTCCTCAATGCCCATGGCACACCTGTCCTCTTTCTTTTTTTTTAAGTAATGGAACTGCATCTCAGTCGTCCAAGCAACGCGAGTTGTCGTTGACCAGGTAGCCGAACCACTCAATGAAGAAAAATACGAGTGATTACCTTTCGATCCTACCCCATTCCTAGCCAGGGTTCGAGAAGTTTGAAACTCCGAGATAATCATCTAGATGAATCGATGATGGTAATTGAGATATACAAAACACTGCAAAGGGGAATTTCCTTTCTTCAACCAACTCTTACGCATCCCCACATTCAAGAGAATTTCCTTTATTTTTTCCTTGGATCGCCTGGAGCCTCTTTTAATGGTGGAAATGGAATGACCACCGTGGGTTGCAGACCTAGCACCCAAGGATATTTCCTCTATGCCATTGTGCTCATCACATGGATTAAACCATTGGAGGTTGTGCATATTGTCCTTCCCCTCTTCTACTCGTAACTACCCAAATTATGCCTCGGTTCCTTACTATATATATTACACAAACTCCCTCCATATTTTCCTACCTTGTTGTGATGGGATCATTCACACTCCATATTTTCTGATGACACTCGACCTTTGTTGTAGACTCCCCATGAAACAACATAAGAACTTCTGGAGAGGTCGTTACTCCCACCTTCTTCCTTTCATCCTTGCATCAAATTAATGCAGGGTATTGAGTTGATCGATATGATTTCCAACTATTTATTTGACGTGATTTCTATCTACTTGATAGGTGCCCAACTCATCATCGGGAGAGGAAGTTTCATGAATATTCGCTAAGAGTCTAGTGGTATCTGATGGTGACTTTTGATTGCCAACTAGGCCTATGTCGCACGTTCTTTTGACGGTTGTCTTGAGCCCGCATGCCAGAATCCCATCTGTTGTCTCTACCTCTGTCTAGGGATTTACATGGCGATTCATGTACATGATGCTTAACCTCGTCGCTTCTTGCTAGGTAGGATACTCTGAGGGGTCCCCCAGATGCCACTTCATCAATCAGGAGTTCTTCCAAACTCCTTCATTTTCCAAGTAGTCTGCCACCAAGTTGGATTTTCGACGAACTTGGGATGGTAAAAGCACCTAGAAGTGTTGAATTGATTTTTTGACCTGCATCCAACTAAACGATAGTCTCCAGTGGGTGGATATTTTCCTTGGGTGAGCTCCCTCTCTCAAGAAAATTAAAGCTTATATGATCAGGAGGGAGTCTCCTTCCATCTACAGGGTCGAGATTCCATTGGGTTTTGCAAGGTCCATGCCTCTGATGATTCCTTCTAGCTCTGCTCTGTGGTTGGAATTGTACCCCAGGTTACTGGAAAACATGGCCAAGAATCTTCCATATGAGTCTCTTAATAGTCCCCCTACCCCAGACTTCCCAGGATTATCCTTAGAGGCACGTAGAATTTCATCTTGATCATTCCTTTTTCTAGTGGCTGCCACCCTTGGTGACTCTCTTTCATTTTTTGGGGAGGAGATTTGGGAGCTCACTGGAAGGCCAAGTCGAAATTCCAGTACTTGAAGATGTCGTCTTCCTTATCAGGTACTATTCCATATTCCATTGATCAGGTAATCATAGTGATGGATTCTTCGATATTCTCTTTAATTTTGGTCCACACTCCCACGATAGATATGGGATTCTTCTTGAAGATTTGTCTATTCCTTTCTTTCCACAAATTCCACATCAAGATCCCAAGAAAGAGCTCACAGGCTTTATTCGGGATGGGATTTTGGAAATGTTTGACTAACCATTGGGTGATTAGATTTTTTGGGTTCTCCCTATCTGTACTTAATTTCCAGAACATTACTGCCCAAAATCCCAAATCCTTCATCCTTCAACGCAGGAGCAGAAGATATGAGAAAGGGTATCCTCCTCTATTTTGAAAAGTATGTAGATGAAGGAGCCTTCATACCCTTTTGATCTGAATTTGTCCCAATTCAAAACTTTTCAAGAGAGAACCAACCATTGAAAGTTGTTATTTTGGGCCAAATTCTTGGCTTCTAGATATGTTTCCAATCATATCTCCTATCCTCTCATGAAAATTGTTTTGCTTGCAGGTAGGCGTATTTTACTATGTATGACCCATCCCCTTTTTTTCCCTATCAGAGAATATCCAGAATGTTTCTTAATTTTATTTGTATAAGGGAGAGCTCTTCTTTAATGTGAATTACAGTCTCTGGTTCCAAAGTGATAAGCCAATCAGTTGGATCTTTCCATTGCCTTATACATTATATTGATGTGGTACCCGACCTTTCCCAATAATGGTGGACTAGATACCATCCTTTTTCCAACAAAGAGGTTCTATCACATTCCATTCCTTCCTGATTTTCGAGGGTTGGGAGTTTTTCCCAGGCACCATCCCATAAGAGGGTGGTCTTCCCATTATGAACCTCCCAAAAACTTTCATGTTGGATTAGCTCTCGGTTCAGGCAGGTTGAATTCCAGATAAGAGATCCTGGATGGAGGTCGTCCATGCGGGTGAGATCTTGAGGGTCAACCTCGGGAGCGTATTCCCCCCCAAAAAAACTTGGTCCATAAATCTTATGGTTTAGTGTTCCATCTCCACCAAATTTTGGCTGCTAAAACCCGACCAACATGTAGGGGATCCCTGATACCTCTCCCACCCTGTTTCTTTGGTTTGTTGATTTTACCCCAGGATACTAAGGCCCATATTTTCTCTTTTGTAGCCCCTCCCCATAGGAAGGACCTCAGTAGGTTCCTAATATTTTTCAGTATTCCTTTCATAGATGCCAACACTAAGAATAGATACAGGGGCATAGAGTTTAGGATCGACTTGATAAGCATAAGTCCACCAGGGAGGGTCAGGAATCTATGAGTCCAGTTTGTCAAATTTGATTATAATTTGTCCAAAACCTCCTTCCATGTGGAATTTTGGGAAGCCTTGTCGAGAAGCGAGGCTCCCAAGTATTTGGAGTAGAGACTGGCCTTCTGGAAACCGAGCATCTTGGTTATGTGTCTCTGAACAGGAAAAAAAGTGTTAAAGAAAAAAAATTGAGACTTGTCAAGGTTTATGATAGTACTTGAAGCTTCTTTATAGAGGTCCAGTACACGTCTGATCGCTCTGGATTCTTTGACAGTTGGAAGCCCCATGAGAAAATTGTCATCGACTAATTTGAGGTGGGTCACTGGAACTATCACTTCTTGCAATCTTAGATCGCATATTTGTTTTTCTTCCACCTCCTTCTGGAAAAGTCTTCTCAGGCCTTCAACTAGGATGATATATAGGTAGGGGGAGAGAGGGTCTCCTTGTCGTAAGCCCCTTAATGGGTTGAAATTTTTTAATAGGGAGGAATTGATGAGGATAGAGAAGAAAGTTGTGGAAACTAGCCCAAGGATCTAGCGGACCGACTCCTTTGCAAAGTTGAAATCCTCAAGAATTTTCCTTAGGAAGTTCCAACTAATTCTCTCATAGGCCTTAGACATGTCCAATTTAATGAGCATGCCCAATTTTGTTTACTGTTTCATCGAGTGAACTATTTCATGTGCAATGACAATCCCGTCCACAATTTTTCTCCCTTCCCTGAAACCTCCCTGCTCCTTGGAGATAATATTTTTTAACAGTGATTTAAGTATGTTAGCCACCAATTTAGAAACAATTTTTTAAATGAAATTACCGAGCACGATTGGTCTGAATTTTTCTGTCGTATTTGCCTCTTTTTCCTTTGGGATTAGAGCTAAAAAGGTGGCATTGAAAGCTTTGATCATGGAGCCTGACATGCGCCATCCTTCCACAACCTCCCAGATGTCTTTTCCCATGATTTTCCAACATTTCTGGAAGAACTCAGAAGAGAATCCATCGGGACTCGGGGACTTTCCTGTTTTCATATCCATAATTGTGCTTTCAACTTCCTTCAAGGAGTTTGGGCTTATTAAGAATCAATTTTGGTCTGGGGTGATAAGCTTATGAATGTGCATGAATATCTCATGAATCGCTTCCATTCTATCCTGATCTGGTTCTATGAGGAGGGTTTTGAAATTGTTAACCAATTCCCTTTATATGACCTCGAGGGAGAGTATTTTTTCACTCGAGCCCTGAACCAGGGTCAAGATCCTATTTTGATTTCTTGTTTGGAGCAGGGAGTTATGGAAGAATTTTCTATTTCGATCTCCTTCTCTCAACCATTGGATTTTGGATTTTTGTTTCCAGAGAACTACTTCCTGGTGTTCACACTTTTTCAGCTCCATTCTAATTTGAGATTCACGTTCTTGAATATTGTCTAAAACGGTTCATGAGGAAGCTAAATGTTGAATTGTTGCCATTTATGATTCTAACCGATTATTTTCTTCGAACATATTTCCAAAAACCTCCTTATTCCATTTTTTGAGTTGAAGTCTAACATGTTTTAACCTTTGCTGGAACTGAAACATTTTTGTTCCATAAAGGTTTGGCAGTTCTCCCCACCAAGATTCAATATTGGGAAAAAATCTTTGTGCTCCATCCATAACATTTCCATACAGAAGGCCGAAGGCAACGAGCTAAGGTTTCCTCCCAAGTAAGACTAATTGGCCAATGATATGAGCCAAAGAAAGGGAGAACTTTTGTATCTATTTCTTGGTATGCTTGAAGGAGGGATTTTGATGTCAGGAGTCTGTCTAACCTTAGAACTATGTTTCTTGCCAGACCTCTCTTATTATTCCAAGTAAACGGGCCATTGTTGGTGTGGATGTCTACCAGTCTATTGCTAGAAATCTAATCTCGGAAGGAGTCACTCTCTCCCTCCAATCTTCTTATGCCGCCCTTTTTCTCCCAAAGGGTTGTGATCATGTCGAAATATCCCTCAAATACTGAATGCTAACCACTCAAGGTGTTCCCCAGGAGGTTCAAAGCTTGTATAAAATATCTCTTAAGAGAGCAGAGATGTGGGCCATAAGCATTCGAGAGTAAACCATGGGACTGAGGTCCTAAACCCTTGAAGCTCATTTTCAGCATTCGCGAGGAGAGGAGAAATGATACCAAGGTCCATTTCTTAGGGTCCCATAGGATTTCCAAGCCCCTGGAGGCCCCCTCAGAATCTACCACTTCTACCTCATACCCTTTCCATATCTATTTTGCAAGCTTCTCCATTGAGGTTCTGTCACATTTAGTTTCTTGGATCATAATTATCTTTTCCTTCTCCTAAATTATCCTTTTTTTCAACATTCTATATTTGGATGGGGGATTCAGGCCTCGCACATTCAGTGAGATTAGCTNTTTTGCAAGCTTCTCCATTGAGGTTCTGTCACATTTAGTTTCTTGGATCATAATTATCTTTTCCTTCTCCTAAATTATCCTTTTTTTCAACATTCTATATTTGGATGGGGGATTCAGGCCTCGCACATTCAGTGAGATTAGCTTCATAATCAATTATTTTGGGTTTTGAAGTACTTTTTTGGGAGTCCAACTACTTTTCCTGAGTCCACAAGGTGTGCACCCGTTTCTTCGATCACCTGGATATAAGGTTTTCTACCTCTTGTTTTTCCTCGTTAGAGGATTTTTAGAGGTTTGGATTTTTTTCCAAAGCTACTCAAGGAGATCACTAGAATCCCTAGGCCTAATTCCAAACCACCAGATGCTTGAGGAAACTCTTGCGAGCACGATATTTGGGCTATGAGTTCAACTTTTATTTATGGTTCTCCAGGATATTTCTTTTGAATATTTGGATGTTTTTCCATTTCTTCCTCATATCCTTCTCATATCCTTTCTCATATCCTTCTACTTCTTGGGTTGGTTTGGGTTGATTTCCCTAGGTATGCATATCCATCTCCTGCTCTCCTAGATATGGCTGGTTAGATTGAGGATCTGGTGTTTCTTCTGGAGTGGATTTTCATTTCTCCATTCCTTCTTTGGTGTGATCCTCGTCTTTCGGGGATGTATTCATCAGGAATATGAATTTATTTTTATTTGAGCCTTCCTCTTTAACTAGTTGGTTTCCCAGTCTTCGCACTCCCCTTTGTTTACCCTGTATTTTCGTGAATCCTTCAACATCTATATTTTCTGGTTGTTTTACTTCAAGAAGGTTGATGTTCATTAGGCATTCATGGTATAAGTGACTGTGTACATGGCATTTCCTGCATATGAATGGGATGTGTTTGTATTCCACCGTCTGGGTCCACTCATTATCTATGTACACTATTGTTACTGCATCTTGGAGAGCTCTGACTCCATTCATATAAACACAGATCCACACATAGGAGGTTTATTTGGCCACTTTTGTGATCTATGATATGTTTATGAACAAACCCAAGGTATCCCCTATACCTTCCATAGTTTGCATCTCCCAGAATTCTTGTGGTAAGGAGTAAAGCCCAACCTAGACCAAGGTTTCCATGAAGTCCTCCTTCTCTAGGAGAATCTATTTTCCCATTATCGAAGGTGGAGGCCTGCTGAGTTAAAGAAATAAGGCCCTTCCTCAAAGATCTTGTCTCTATCTGATGGGCTAGAAAATATGGCTATAAAGAAACCTTTAGATCCTAGCTTTAAATCCACTTGGCCTTTTATCTTCCATCTAGTACTCACCCATCCCATGAGGGATTTCTCGGAAGGCCATATGCCCATGAATTTTCCTATTAAGGTATGTTATTTCATGTTTTGAATATAGTTACCAATCTTAGGTGAGGTCACTTCATACCTGGGGATTTTTGAGGTACGCGCATGAAAACCATTCACCTTAGTTCTGTCTACTTGTAGTTTCAATAGGTCCCCCAACTTGTCCTTTTCGTCCTTGCTCATTCCTCCTATGTCGGGATTTTCCGGATTCTGTTGTGCTTTCCCCAGTACCCCATCCTTAAATGTCGCCTAGATTTTATGGCTATTATCTCGAGTCTTCCCTGAGGGCTCTGACATCCCTGGTAACCCTGCCTCCATTTTCGAAACCTAATTTTTTTTATCAAACCCTAAACCCTACCCTAGGTCGTTTCTCTCTTTCTCCATCTTCCTCTCCAAAACCAATATCAAGGTAAACAATATGAAGTCAAAAATTATAATAATTATTAATTTAAATAACTTATAATTATTATTATATATTTATAATTAATTTAAATTAAACTAGATAAAAAATTATAATTAAATTTAAACTTTTCTTTCACACATAAACATGTGTAAATATATAAATATTTGTATAATTATATTTAAAAGAAAATCACTTATTAAATTTTGTAAAATCACTATTTAAATGCAATTCATGAAAACATAAATTAACGACGTAAAATAGTTTTCAAAAAGTGATTTACTAGACAATCCTATTGACCAAACTGTGGCTATTCCGACCAATCATGAAAACCCCAACCACATAAATATTTTTAATTAAACAATCCTTATTAGATCATCACCTTTTAAGTTAAATATATGAGAAAACATATGTGTAATTAAAGTCGAGGATTATAACCTCATTTCTACTTTAGATGCCATAATTAAGTTACAACCTAATAGAAAAACATAATGTTAGAACAACAATCTACTCCTAATATTCCCTTACAAAAATAGCCATTACGAAATTAATATGACTTTTTACAACTTAACATGAGGAAACTGCCTCTCTAATCAACTTGGAGATGTCGGATATGATATGTGAAATTTGGAAAAAAAAATAAAATGTATATAATAGAAATATATTTCAATGTGATTTATAAGTAAAATATATATATATATATATATATATATATGAAATTTATCAATGTTTAAACATTTTTTTTTAAACATATTAGATATTAGGGAAGGGGAAAGTTAATAAAAGTTATTGGGTTGCTTTTATAAGTTTTAATTAAGGAAAGAGGCAAAATGAATGACTACAAATTTAGGTTATTATTTTGGAAATAAAACTACTATTGGAACAATGTGAACCTTATTTTAGAAACATTACACTAATCACTATTTTATTTTAATTTTAATAGACATCTTTATATCAAGTGATTTATATGTTCGTGTGAAAACTATTGTATTTTAGTAGATGTCATTATATCATGTCATGTGTATGTTCATGTGATACTATTATATTTTAGTATATCCCTTTATATAAAGTGATGTATATATYCATGTGATACTATTATATTTTAGTATATCCCTTTATATAAAATGATGTATATATTCATGTGACTAATTCTAGTTGTTGAGTAAATAAATTTTATATACTTATAGATTTCAAAAGTTACTCAATAAAAGTAATATAAGCATCTACTTCATCCTTTTAAATAAATTCAATTCMTTKTAWTMWTWGACAATCCACTTCATCCATTTAAATACAATCATTGTATTCTTTCTATTAATAATCACAAACATTCCCTTCACCATTGTTGCTCACCTTTTTCATTTTATGTTTCTTATCACATTACTAAACAACCAAGAATGTTAGCTCGGCATTCAAATGTTTGCATTTGGTTTTCTTCACATTTTTTGGGTTTTTAGCTACCTCTAAACATAATTAACTAGTGAACTAGAGGATATGTGGTATTTGAATTCCTTTTGGTAGACATCTAACATAACTACTTGTAAATATAGACTTTTTTATACACTTATAATTCATTATAAATACTAAGAACCAAGGGAAATATTGTTTTAGATTAACTGTCTATACAAAATAGAAAAATAATGTGTAGTTTTCTTGTTCATTATGATATATATTAGAAATATAGACATCTTAACTCTTGAGGTTACAAGAGGGATCGAATTTATTGAAGGGCACACTTTCCTCAAATTTTGCTTAAAAAAAAACAAAAGTTTTCACATCTAGGAGACTGCTATGTGCTGAGGAGAGGAGTGTCGCATGAAGGATATTGATGGGTGTTGGAAAATATTAAACAAGCAACGAATGCGTGTTGATGGTTGTTGTCATTAATGGCAACAGTGAAGATGGCAGAATAAGAGATTCAAATGTAAAGCTCAGGAGGAATAGCATGGAAGAAGACGCGCGCAGAAAAGCTCGAGATACAGGAGTCTGCA
>SNQJ01S0271002.1:0-11661 GCA_010110895.2 Picea sitchensis | reverse complement strand
TTTTCTAAGGTGTGCTAAGACTAAATATCCCACTTCAAATTTAATCTCTCACCTGTGTTAATCTGGTCTATGCTTGTATCCTAGTTAGAACTCTGTAACCACTCTTTAATCTTAATGTGGAGCTTTTGCATCTCTGTTGCAAAATCTTCCGCTCCAGCACTCCTGAACTCATTCTTCTCTAAGTCTCTCAACTTAGATACTCCCCTTGGTTGCATTACATACAATATTTGGAATGGGATATTTCTTGTACTCCTATTAGGTGAGTCATTATATGCAAATTCCACTTGCAGCATAATCTGATCCCACCGACTATGATGTTCAACAACCAAAATCCTCTATCAATTTCCAAAACTTCAATTTACTACCTCAGTGTGTCCATCCGTATGAGGGTGATATGATGAGATGAAGGATAAATTCATTCCTAACTTCTTCCATAGTGTTCTCCAGAAATGACCAACAAATTTGGTATCTCTGTTTGAAACAATACTCTTGGGTAACCCATGAGGTCGAACAATTTCTTTGAAAAACACATTTGCAATGTGTGTTGCATCAGTGGTTTTCTGACATGGAATGAAATGTGCCATTTTGGAAAACCTATCGACTACCAAAAATGTGGAATCACTTTCTCTCTGTGTTCTTGGCAGTCCCAACACAAAATCCATGCTTACCGCATCCCATGGCGTCTCTGGTATTGGAAATGGTTGATACAACCCAGTATTTTGTCTTTTCCCCTTTGTGTGTTGGAAGATTCTACATTGGTTCACAAATTTCCGGACATACGTCCTCATAACTGGGCAATAATACGAATTGTTCAGTTGTGTGAATGTTTTATCTTGGCCAAAATGTCCAGCCAATCCTCCACTATGCTTTTCCTTCAAAAGGTTCTCTCTCATGGAACTCTTCGCGGTACATAATTGATTTCCTCTGAACAATAGTCCATCCTGAATCAATTATTCATTACATTGGTTTTTGTTTCTCAGAACATGATTCTCACATGCTTGATAAGCATCTTTAAAATATGAATCATCTCTGTACATTTCCTTAAGGTTGTCAAAACCTAAGTTTTTCACTCGAAACTCGTTCAGAATCAAACATTTCCTCCTCAATGCATCAACAACCTTGTTATCATTTCCAGAAATGTTCTTTATAACAAAAGTAAATTTCTGCATAAACTCAACCCATTTTGCATGTTTCTGGTTTATTTTTTCCTGTCTAGTTATGAACTGTAAGGCCTGGTTGCCTCTATACAAAAAGAACTCTTTCGAAACAACGTATTTCCTCCATTTATTCAAGGCTTGGATTACTGCATAAAACTCTTTATCATACGTGGAGTAATTTTTCTTGGCCTCGTTCAGTTTCTCCGTGAAATATGAAACTGGTCTATTGTCCTGACTCAAGACTGCCCCAATCACAAATCCACTTGCATCACGTGTGACTTGAAATGTTTTGTTGAAGTCTGGTAGAACTAGAACCGACTGTTTAGTTATATTCTCCTTCAACAACTTGAAACTTTTGTATTCTTCCTCTGTCCAATGAAAAGATTTATGTCTCTTCTTGACTATGTCCATCATTGGTGCACAAATTCCACTAAGATTTCTGATGAACTTCCTGTAAAAACTGGATAATCCATGGAAGATTTTGACTTCAAAAATAGTCCTTGGCAATGACCATTATTTGATTTTTTTTACCTTCTCTGGATCCATCTTCAATTCATTCGAAGAGATCACAAACCCCAAATAAATGAGTTTTGTCTTCATGAAAGATGACTTCTTCAGATTTATCAACAACTTCACTTGCTGCAATCTTCTCATCACAGAAGTTAAATGCTTCAAATGTTCTTCGTGAGTCTTACTGAAGATTAGTATATCATCAAGATACACAATTACAAACTTCCCAATGAAATCTTTCAAGACTTCATTCATCAATCTCATGAAAGTGATTGGCGCATTTGTCAATCCAAATGGCATGGCAAGCCATTCATATAGCCCTTCATTCGTCTTGAATATGGTCTTCCATTCATCACCTTTCCTCATCCGAATTTGGTGATATCCACTCTTTAAATCAATTTTTGAAAAAAAACTTGCTCCACTCAAGCAATCCATCAAGTCAACCATCCTAGGTAAAGGGAATCTGTACCTGATGGTGATTTTGTTTATAGCCCTCGAGTATGTACACATTCACCATCCACCATCCTTCTTCGTAATTAACACTGTTGGTACAACACATGGACTCAAGCTTTCTCTAATCAACCCTTTGTCCATCAAAGCCTGGACTTGCTTCTTAACCTCTTCATTCTCCTATGGCATCAATCTTTATGTTATTTCTTTTAGTAAACTCACTCCCAGTATAAGATCAATGTGATGGCTTATACTCTTGATGGATGGCAACGAACAAGGAAAATATTCCACCACTATATCAACGAAATTATCTAGTAGTTCCTGAATTTTCTCAAGTAGATCATCTATTGAACTACTGGTCAAGATGACGCTAGGTTTTCTCACCACAATTAACTTCATTTCCTTCTCTTTTTTGACTTCATCCAAAAGTTCCTTCCCACTCATGAGAATGATAGTATTGCTTGTTTCTCCTTTCACCTTCTTGTATTGAATTGGTAGCAACATATGGGTCCTACCATTCTTTTACAAAGTGTAAGTATTCTTTCTTTCGTCATGAATAACATTTATGTCATATTGTCAAGGCCTCCCCAACAAAAGATGGCAAACATCCATGGGAATTACATCACATAAAATATCATCTTTATAACCCCCTATATTAAATTCAACTAAACATCATTTAGTGACTATTTCCCGATGTCATTTTTGCAACCATGAAACTTTATACGGGCTTGGATGTGCAATTGTCTCCAATTCCAACTTCTTCACCTATTCTGTGGATACTAAATTATCGGTGCTTCCACTGTCAACTATCACCTTGCATACCCTATCTTTGGTTTTGCAATCAGTCCTAAACAAATAGTTCCTCTGAACTGGATTTTCCACTTCCTTCTCTGGATTCAAGAGAATTTTCCTCATCATTAAGGATCTTCCACTGTATGCATCCTCTACCTCAACATTTTTCCTTTGTGCCTCTGAAATTTGAGCTTCACCTTCTTTCTTTCTCTCCAGACGTTCCCAAGATTTGTGTTTGATATTTCCACAAAAAAAAGCACTTTACTTCACCTCCTTTGCCTCTTCCTCTTGCTCGAGGAAAAGTGTTCCTATCGACATATTGTCTTCCTTGTGAACTTCCTCCCTTTTCTGGGTGGTTATAAGGATTATTTTCTTCATCCTTGTGTATATGTACTCTATATGGGGCAACTGTTTTTCCTCTGCTCTAAATTCTACCTATGCCCCTCTGACTTTTCTTTCAGTCCAATTTATCTTCAGCCTTCAGAGAAACTTGATAAGCATCTTCCACATTCTTTATTTTCATCATGCTCATCTCGTATCTCAGGCCATTCATATATCTAGCGACCTCTTCATCATCAATCTCATGATGACTAGCTCTGATGTTTAACCTGTAAAACTCCTCTCTATACTCCTTCACTATCATCATTTTCTATCTCAAATTCTGCGTTCTTCGAAACAGATTGATTTGATAATCTCTGGGTATGAATTTGTCTTTCATCTTCGCTACCATTCTATCCCATCTTTTAATTATTATTTTTCCTTTATAATGCATGTTAGCATGCAGTTCATCCCACCACAGTGTTTCATGTCCTTTCAACCTAGTGACAACATGCTTAACATTCTTATCTTCTTCGATGTCTTCATAGCTGAAGTATTTATCTAGAGCTCTAAACCAATCTAGCAACTCTTCAACGTCCAATTTACCTTCATACATTGGGATGTCCAATTTTTCTCTGGGACCCATCCTTGCAACAACTTTTAGAAAACATTCATTTGTACCGTCTTCGGCTATAGATTCTTTCGCTCCTTCTTCTTCCTCACTTTCAGCCTCACTAATATATCCAGTATCAAGTGTTCATTTTGTGTTGTCTCCATAGCATATAATCGAGCACAAAGTTCTCTGATTTCCCTTTCCATGGCTGGATCGAGCATAGTTCTCACTAAACGTATTCTTGGTGTCATTGCTTCAATATTTCCATGCAGAATTCAAATTGCAATTGTCCTCTGTCTTCTCTTGCCTACAAAAAACAATAGTTGTAAGCTCTGATACCACCTGACGCAATGCCCCTACCTCAGCAGGGTCTGTTGATCCCATGGTCAATGGATATTCAATATTCTCAAGATGAAACAGCTCTTCAGTTCCTTGCAGGAACCCTCACAATGCAAATCCAGAGGTCCTTTTTGTGGAACTTCACCCGCGCGAACAAGCACTAGGTGTAAAGTCCCCCTACTCATGACCACGGGCTTGTGACCATAGGCCTAACCAAAAGGAGTTTCTATATTTTTTTCCTCGAATCCTCTGAAGTCATTTCACCTCCCTTTCTTCTGAGTCCAAACTCCGAACTCCACTATTTCAGATCAACCGCCCATGACTCCCCGAAATCAGACGCTCCAGATCCTTTCCTCATGAATCAAGACTTCGCGTCTCAGAACTTTAAATGGCGTTCCCTTCTCTTCTCCCAACTCTCGATTCTTGAACTCTCCTTCCCAACAAAAGGAATTGCCAGTTAGATATCTTCCTCAAATTGATGGCTCACTCTCTCTCCTGAGATTTCTAGTGTTGAATGACTCTCAACCCTTATCCTTCTTGCAGATTTACTGGATCCAATGACCCATGCTTGTTATCACCACTTCTCTCCAGGGATCTCTATCGTCCTTCAAGTTCTCAATGTGCCTTGGAAAATAACTTGGCGTCTTTCCTCCTGATATTGATTCCACAAGATGACTTCAACCCTCATTCTTCCTTCAGTCTCTATCCTTCCTGAGCTTGATTCTTTTTGCAACTGAAGGATTCTAAGGAATCATGCACGCATTCCTTACAGCCTTCACAATAACCTCTAGTTATCTGACAACTTATAAACTTTGTGCCTCCTTGAGACAAAATTTATTCAACCCTTCACTTGGGTTGGATAAGTCTAATACTCTCCTCAGCTTGCAGACACCTTGCACGACTATGTGCTATACTTTCACTTCTACTAGTATAAGTTAACGCTATCTCTCCTGAGATTTATGTTACACATATAAATTACTAATTTCAATGATGACCTATTGTCATCATTACAAGTGTTGAAATTCAAACTCAAATGGGGACACAATCTCAGCTTGGGGGGCAATCTCAGACTGGAGTCCCTAACCCATTGTATTGACAGAATGTGACACAAAATCCTTGGCACATTCCTTTTCCGGGAAATCCACTATTCCCTGGGGGGAAACTTCCTCAAGGACAACAACAACCTTTTCCTCCTTATGGAAAAAATATTTACCCCCCTTATGGGAAAACCCATCAAACGACTTATAATCCTCAGAACCCATCATGTTATCCTCCATTTCCACATGTTTCTCAACCATCATCGAATCCTATTTATTATGGTCAACAACAACCGTATGTAGGACGACCTACTGGATACAATTACCACCTAACCTAGCTTATGACCCTACTGGTGTTCCTATGCCACAACAGTATCACCCTTAGGTTAACCGACAACTGTCATTTCTCGCGACTTTGGATCTCTTAGACTTGTCTCGATTGACCAATGATCTTATATTGCATTATCCCTTTTGGCCAGTGATCCCTGCTAAATTACCTTCGTATATTCCAAAATTTGACGGTAAACCTAGGGAAGACCCGAACAATCATGTGATGAATTTCCATTTATGGTGTTCATTGAACTCCTTAATGGACGATTCTATATGTTTATGTATTTTTTCGTGAACACTTACGGGCTCAGCAACCAAGTGGTATATTGAACTTCCACGTGGTTCATTCCAATATTTCAACTCCCTTGCTATGTCTTTTCTCATGCACTTTTAACTACCCATTCGTTACGAGATGGGTACTAAACTTTTAACCTCCCTTCGGCAGACCGACTCTATGCATATCTCTGATCATATTCACAAATGGAGATGACGAAAAAGGTTGATCAAAGAAATCATTCCTAACCAGTTATTGGTAGAATGGTTTACTAAATCATTGTTACCCCCGATTGCTCGTGATGTCAGCATGGGTGGTGTAGTCACCGAGGAAGAGGCCATTGCTTGGGCTCAGTACTTATATTTGGTCTATTCACAATCAGGTACTTTGTATGAGTTGATCCCAAATGCTACCCATGTAACTACCGATCCATCTAAACTGTCATCCACGTCACATGTGGATGGAGTTATAAGCTCCGTCAAAACCCAATATTCTTCCCAGTCGACTGGAACAGAAAATCGATCTGCTTCCGCACCCACTCCTAGTTCCACCTCACTATCCTCTACCTCCCCCCTAAAAAAAATCTTTGACGTGAATGCAGTTCACTCTTCCCCTTCACAACAATCCGTACGTAAGAAGAAGACAAAGATCAAACCTAAGAATAATAATACCAACAAACAACCCAAAGCTCAAAACCCACCACCTGCTACCGAAAAAAACCCACAACGGAAGTCGAAATTCCCATTTCTTATTTATTATGATGATCACTACACTCGAGACAGTCCACCTCACGATGAAGTGGAAAAAATGTTTAAGGGGAATTCTGAACCCGTCGTGATTACTCACCCTTTTCCTCAACAACAATCTATGGTTTCTCAAACCCCCTCTCCAAGGGGTAGTTCTAGCCACCCTTCTCATGATGAAGCCTCGGCAAGTGCCCATATTTATATGTTTAACATGACCGATTTAACCACTCGGTCTATGACCTAAGAGACGCCAGCTAAACCAGACAAAGGAAAGGTCACTAATGGTACTTTACCAGATCCATCACCATCCTCTGTTAGTCCTCCATCTATTATTCATCCATCTAGATCACTTCATATAGAAAAACCTACATTCGACTCTATTTTACGCCCTCCCAAGAACACTATTTGTAAATCTACTTTTAATCCTAGTTCATGTGCCACCCAAAACTACAACATTGTTGAAGATTTGGCTCAAGCACCATGTGCTATGTCTGTGTTGGAAGTTCTACAACACTGCCCAAGTCAATGTAGAATTCTCTTGGCTACTATTGGCGCTTTTGATCCTGAGTCATCCAATAGTATCACATTTAACCTGGACAATTTTAAGTCTCGACTCTCTCACCAACTTTCTTTTCAAATTGATGTTGTTGTTCACAATCAACAAATTCACCACACTATATTGGATGAGGGAGCCTCTACTTGTGTCATGTCTTTAGCTTGTTGGAAAGGCTTAAAATCACCCACACTTAACAAATACCCAACGATGTTGCACGCATTCGATGGGCAAGGTTTTCATCCTCATGGACTTTTGGAGTCACTATCCATCCATTTGGGTGGAAAAACCATCTTTGTTGATGTCGAGGTGGTTGATGCTCCCCTCGATTACAACTTATTACTAGGAAGAAGTTGGTTTTATGCTATGAATTCCATCGCTTCGTCAATGTTTCGATGTGTACAATTTCCTCATCAGGGAAGCATTGTCACTATCAATTAGTTAGATGTTTGTACACCCGATGCCCATGCTCCTGCTACCAACAATATTGCTTTTTTTGGAGATCACAATATCACGTATTAAAGTGTTGGTGTAGGATTGTTAAAATATTCCACCCTTATGGGTACCTTCCCTACACCACTCCCTTCTACCACACATCATATTGCCACAATCAATATGATTTCAACTACAACTTATGAGTCTTTGGAATCATCTGATCCCTGGATTGTACCTAGTCCTCTAGAGTTTGATGCACTAAGTGACACCATTCCATTTAGTCCATCCAAGGCTTCATATGTTACTTTTCAATCAACCTCTCCTTCCTCAGATGACCAACATCTCTTGGCACCCGACACTTACTCGATGTCATCTTGGTTGAATTCCTTGATGTCTTCCTTTGAATACATTTCTCAAATATTTCCATCTGATGAATCTATTATGGAAATGCTTAGCATTGGCGATGTACCTTGGGATGATAACCATCATCACTCCTCTTTTCTTCCACCTCTTGAAGAAATACAGGAAGATAAACACTCTATATTCCCCCCCAATGTTGTTAACTTTCCAAAATCACCCATACTTACACAAGATAATATTTATGAGGGGAATTTAGGCAACATTACCTCTATGGTCATTATTGACATTTCGATCAAGGAAGGTGTTATGGAAAATATTAATCTCGGTGCTAATTGTTTGCCCGAGGAAGTGGTTTCTTTTACCGCTTTATTTAAAGAATTCCATGATGTCTTTGCTTGGAGCTACAAAGAAATGTCAGGGATCGATCCTTCGATCGTTGTGCATGAGATTAAAACTTACCCAGTTGTAAAACCTGTTCGACAGAAACTCTACTTGGTCCATCCTAAGAAGACCGTGTCTATCAAGGCAAAAATTGAGAAATTGTTTAAATCTGGCTTCATCTATCCTGTCCCTTTGACGGAATGGGTTTCAAATATTTTTCTGGTCACTAAGAAGCAAGGGACCATTCATGTCTGCATGTATTATAGGGACCTCAATAAGGCTTGTCCGAAAGACAATTACCCTACACCCTCCATTGACTAGATCATTGATAATTATGAAGGTAGTGTGATTTTCTCTTTCATGGATGGTTTCTCAGGGTACAACCAGATTGACATTTTACCTGCTGATCGACATAAGATAACATTCATCTGTCTGTGGGGAACTTTTGCCTATCGGAAACTATTGTTTGGCCTTAAAAACATTGGTGCTACATTCCAGCAGGCCATGTCATATGCTTTCCACGATATCAAACATATTGCAGAACCTTACCTCGACGATTTACCTGCCCATTCATCCAACCGATCAGACCATTTTGGTCATATACAGACCATTTTTCTTCTATGTCGGTTCTACCATATTGGTTTGAACCCACATAAGTGTATCTTTGTTGTCGAATCAGGTCAACTCCTTGGCTTCATTGTTCTGAGGAAGGGATTCGAGTGGATCCCTTAAAAATTAAGGCTATCCTTGCTTTACCTCCACCTAATAATTTGACACAACTCCAAAGTTTGCAAGGGAAAACAAAATTCTTTTCCGTTTCATTTGTAACTATGTTGAGATTACCAAAGTATTTATGCGATTGTTGCAGAAAGACACTCCTTTCATATGGGATGACATTGGTCAATGATATTTTGTTGCTCTTAAGCATGCATTGACGAATGCACCTCTGTTGCATCCTCTGAATTATACGAAGGACTATATCCTTTACTTAGTAGCCTCTACTTCCACTATTTCTATGGTTTTAGTTCAAGAGGACCCTAACGGTGAAGAACACGTAATCTACTATTTGAGAAAAAGTCTATCTAGTCCAGAGCTCCGATATTCACATGTTGAAAAGTTAGCTCTGGTTGTTGTCATCATTGTCGAGAGATTTCGTCATTACATTTTTCTATGCACCACCACAGTTATCGCGGACTCTAACCCCATGTATAACATTCTGACATGTCAATTTCTTGGGGGAAAATATTCCAAATGGATTGTCATCCTTCAGGAATTCGATCTCAAGTTTGCTAAGTCCAAAGCTAAAAAATCCTTGGTGTTTGTGGAACTTATCTGCGACCTTCCCCATGCTTATGAAGACACTGATCCTAGATATTCTCTCCCACATGAAACTTTATTCCTCATCATCACGTCCAATCCTTGGTATGGAGATATCCTTCTTTATCTCCAGATCCAACATTTTCAGCTCGATATCTCTCGTGAAGAACGTTGACGTATTCGTCACGATTCTCGTCGCTACCTTATCAATGGTGACACATTGTATCGCTGTGGTATTAACACTATCCTGCAAAGATGTTTGACACATGAAGACGCTAAACGTGTCCTTAATGACTGTCACCTTGGAGCTTGTGGCGGTCATATTTTTGGGATGGCTACAACTTACAAAATCTTACGTGCCGACTACTTTTGGCCCTCTATATTCAAATATTGTATCGAGGCTGTCAACAAATGGCCACCCTGCCAATTTTTTCATGAAAAGGAACACACCCACCCTACTTCGCTGCATCCCATTATTTCCATCATCCCCATTTCCAAATGGGGCATTGATTTCATGCAGTGTAATCCTACCTCAACCTGGGGGCATGGTTACATCATCGTCGTCATCGATTACTTCACAAAATGGGCTAAGGCTATGCCTACCTTTATGAATGATGGTCGTACTGCAACTCTTTTCTTTTTCAACCACATGATCAATCACTTTGGTGTTCCACAATCCATTGTCACTGATCATGGTTCACACTTTCAAAACTATATGATGAGTGAGTTGCATGCCAAGTTGGGTTTTCTCCATGATAACTCATACTCGTACTATCGTCAAGAAAATGGACAAGTTGACGCCATCAAAAAGGTCCTAAAAAACATGATTCAACGTCTGGTAGGGGAAAGCAAGACATATTGGCATCTACAACTTTTCTCTGCTCTATGGGCTTACCATACCTCAGTGAAAACTGCTACAGGATTCACTCCTTTCTAGTTAGTATACGGCATAGAATATTTTTTACCAATCGAGTGAAAAAATCCCTCATTGAAACTCAACGTAGAACTCCTACCTCACACTTCTGCTGAAGAAGAACGCTTATTACACCTAACCAGGTTGGATGAAACATGTCGTGATGTCACTCTCGTTAATGAGACCTATCAAAAGAGAATCAAGAATCAATATGACAAATCTGTCCATCCTCATACTTTTTCAAAAGAAGACCTAGTCCTCGTTTATGACCAGGCTCATGATAATTTAGGGACATGAAAGTTAGAGCCTCTGTGGCATTGTCCTTACATCGTGAAACATTTTTTATATAGAGGCACCTACAAACTAGTTGACTATGACGGAATCTCCCTGGGTGATCCTTGAAACAGGCTTTACCTTAAGAAGTACTATGCATAGGACATCTATCATGCGTGCTTTGTACACTATTGTATTTTTATTTTGGTGTGTCTTTTTCTCTTGCGTGAATGTTTGTGTGCGTTGATGACATCTTCCTTTCCTATCTTTGTCGAGTTTGTGGATGGCACTAGTCGACACACCCAAAACATTGCTTCTGTAGATTGAATCATTTACCACTCTGACGAGCTGGTGAGTTCAGGAGGTATTTTCTTAGGATCGACAACCAACAACATGGAAGAAAACCATGCTTTCATCATACTTTTAACCAAAGCCTCCTCCCTAAGTATATATTGTATGATCATTGTTGTGTGACTTATATGTTTAGTATAATGCACTCATTAATTATCAATCCGAGATTCGTAATCAATAGAGTTACAAGACACCAGTAAGAAAGGTAATTCTAATGTCACGAGTATAGAAGTATTCTAGATTAAGCATGTTGGAAATAAAACAAACTAGCAAATCAAAACACACTTTGGTTGTCTTTCAAAGAGAGTCCATCTACTCCATTATGGCACATGAAAGTATGAGATGGAATTCTTTTGACAGATCAACTCTACTATCTGACCCAGAAAAATAACTATGCAATCACACTTCTGAAAGGGAAATCACACATCAATCATCAAGACATAGCATGGGTAGTTCAATAGTCAATATACTGAGTATGTTGTGGTTCACAATGTGTTGTTGTAAACTTCACT
>SNQJ01S0271001.1:0-11364 GCA_010110895.2 Picea sitchensis | reverse complement strand
TGGACCACTGAGAGGGGGGGGTGAATCAGTTGTTACCATGCTTAAACAACAATGCTTCTTTTAAAATATTTACAAGGCACTCATTGATGATCACAATAATGCAGAGAGATAAACAAAGGCACATTCAGCATCAATCACACACATGTGATACACAGAGACAGATATTTCCTGAGGAAACCCATAAAGGGTAAAAATCTCTTTTTCTTTATATGATAAGTAATAGTTACATTCTTTACATTATCATACATATGAGCACCAACTCATAATGAGGCTACAACCTCTGTTTTGCAAAATTCAACTTGATGAGAGCACCAACTCTCTATTTTCTCTAGCACCCACTAGAAGGAAGAACCAACTCCCTGGTTTCTCTAGCACCAACTAGAAGGAAGCACCAACTCCCTAGTTTCTCTAGCACCAACTCCCTGAGTGTTTCCAGCACCAACTGGATGGAATCACCAACTTCCTATCATACAGGCACCAAACTATATAACAGAGAACAAGAGTTCTCCCTTGCACCACCCTGCCACCCTGGTTTCTCTAGCTGCAACCAGATGGAAGCTACAACTCCCTGTGTTCAAGCACCCACTTGAAACTATGAGGACAACAGTCCTCCCTAGAACCTCCCAACCACCCTGAAATATAAATCTTTGCTACTAAAAATTATGACAGTGATATGATGTTTAACAATGGCTTACGAGACTCATCATTGTTCTGCTGCATTTCGTTGCTCTGTCTGCCTCATCGCCTTTCTGCACACATTACTTGCACTGTCTCTTCTTCTGCTTTTTATGCTCGGTGCGCCATGTCCATTCAATGCACAGTTCCTCTTCTGTGCAATTCAGCTGCTGCACTCTCCTCCTTCTTCACACATGAATCACCTTCACCAACAACAACCACAGTAAACTCCAACAACACCAACAACCCTTCTCTTCTTTGTACCGTGTATATATATATCTTTCGTGCATCTTGTGCATGAAATATTCGCCATTCCTCTGCATGCTCATACTGCACCAATCTCCTCCACCTCTCGAGTGCTTTGCATGATCATCATCACGACTCTTCAACTTCTCTGGCAGTTCAACCCCTGTGTCTATCATCACTAGGTGTTAAGCCGAGATTCCTTTTTCTCTCTGGCAGTTGAGATTCTTCGTCTTCTCTGTTACAGTTGAGATCATCCTTTCTGTTTTAGTTACGAGCTCAAACCCTCATCCAGTTGTCAATTTCCTCCATGAATCGTCTTCATTCCACTGGAAATTCCTTGTAACTCTTTAGCTCCTCTAGAAATCACACCGAAGTCTCTTCGTATCCTCTGGTAGAAACCATCAATGGTTTCTAGTAGTTTTCTTGTGTCGTGCAACAATAGACCTCCAATCTTGTTCAAATTCACCTGCACCGTTGGATTGAATCTATGGGATCTTGCATTCATTTTGGCATTCGACAATTCTATGCTGAATGTCTCGACACTTCATTTCACGATCTCCGAAGTTCCGATATAGAACTTTTCTGCACTAGCTCCTTCCCCAATATGACTATGGTCATAACCAAGCGCCTATGCAAAAAGCGCTTTTTGTGAATTCACGTTTCATGAATCTGGAGATGATGCATCTCGACCCTTCAAGTTGTGATCCCTGATACCTCAAAATGGTGTGGGATCAACGGTCTTGATCAACACTTGATCTGACAGTTCAGATCATTTCACGATTTCGTATATCGTGATTTCGACATTCCTGTAGTGAATGTTTTCTTGTCTCTCTATGTCGCGATTCACGAAACTCCAATATGGAGTAAGTCTGTTGATGTCACATGTGTTAAATAACTGCCACATGTCACCCTGATTCGTGACTTACATGTGCTTGGAATGTTGAATCAGTCTGATACTTGTCATTACCTGGTTGTGCCACGTGTTCCTAGCTGACGTGGTTTGCTGATGTGAGTCAGATCGACTGTCCAGATGTGATCTTGATTCAATGGCTACGATTGAATCTCAATTTCGTGATTTCAACATTCTTGTTGCATCGGTTTATTTGCCTCTCCATGTCGCGATGGAGTTTGATCAATGGTTCATATATGATCTTGGTTCAACGACTATGATTGTATTGCGATTTCACGATTTCGACATTCTTGTTGCATTTGGTTCTTTGCCTCTCCATGTTGCGATTCGCGAAACTCCGATTTGGAGTTAGATCAATGATCCAGATATGATCTCTATTCAACGACTGCGATTAAATCACGATTTTTCATATCGCGATATCAGGATTCCTGATGTTAATAAACTTTGACATCTCCAACTCTCAATCCCCAAAACTCCGACATGAACTGGAATCAACGGACCAGATTCAACCTTAATCTGACGTCTCAGATTAGATCGTGATTTTGAGAGGTTAGGGAACCCTGTTCCTTTGACTCTCCAGTCAGCGAACTGACTATCTATTTCCATGCGTCTTGCCTGTAAATGGATGGTCCTCCTTCTTTCAGGATTTTGTACGCCCGCTTCTCCTTGCACTTTAAAGAACGTGCAGGTTCTGCTTGATCCAACGATAGTCAGATCCCACGCTTGGATCTAATGTATGAGATCTGTCCTCCTGTTCAGTGCTCTTCTTGTCTATATTCTGATCTGACGACCCTCGTTCTTTCAAGAATTTTGAATGAGATCCAATGATCAGAAATGCTTCTCGGGCCTTCGATCATTTTATCAATGTTTCCTTCGATCATTTGATCTTCCTGGACTTATCTTTTATTTTCCTGTTGATCATCGCTGTTGTACTCAAGCCATCATCACTATTGTACTTGCCATCAATGAAAAGCTTATGCTCGTTGTTGTACTCAAGCCATCATTACTGCTGTACTTGCCATCAATGACAAGCTTACGCTACCTGTTTAACATTTGCCAACAACAACCTTGTAGAGGGTGGATTATTCTTTCCTTATCATAAATATTGTGCCACTCACAATATGTACTTTTGGATTAGATTTTGAAAAGAATATAAGGCAAGTAGAGGGGTAAAATATTATTCAAAAAGGGTAAGAGAAAACGAAAATGCAACTGTACAAGAGAAACAATAATTTAAAATTTGAAACATGTGATTAGGAAATAAATCCTACTATATATAGGTCTACATCACCCTAGGTGATTAGAAGAAGTATCGTTTGAGGGCTTGGCCATTGACAGGGAGTTATTGAATCTCCCCCTCTAGAGTTTTCAATTTAAGAGTTCTAGGGATGGTTAATTCATGAATCAAATATGGGCCAATCCATAATTGTTGAAACTTAGAACGTTTCCCTTTAGTTTTGTTGGAATTATCCCATTTTAAGACTTGGTATTCTACCTAGAATTATTTAATATTTATAGAGTTCTTATCAAAACATGATTTTACCAACTCTTGGTGTTGATCTAGTCTTGTATTACCTTTCTACACTTTTTCTTCAAATTTGAGGAGGATGTCTAATTGATGTTGCATAATTGGAAAATGTTGTTCCTAAACAAATTGAGACAATTGTAGAGAGGGTAAGAACACATGAGTAGGTAGAATAGATTCTTGACCATACACCAAGAAAAAGGGAGAATTTCCTAGGGACAATTTTGGTGTGATCCTATTGGCCTAGAGGGAATTAGGTAATGATAAATGCCAATTTATTTGGTGGTCAGTAAAAATGTTTTTTAGAATTCTTATCAATTTTTTGTTCATAGACTCTACTAGACCATTACCTTGAGGATAATAATTTGTTATCTATTTCATCTTGATGTTATTTTCCAATGTATATTTAGTTTACTTTAACGAAGAAAAATATTTTTCATTTTCAAAGACCAAATATTGAGGAATACCAAACCTAGTTACTATGTGATAGTTTAGGAAAGATATCACCTGATTCTTGCTTACCACCTTGTGCGAGATAGCTTCCATCCAATGAGTGAAATAATCAGTTTCTTTTGAGATGTATTTGTGCAGATGGGAGGAGTTGGTATTGATTTCCCATATTATGTATTAACCCCATTTTTGAAATGGGTAATCCACTATGATAGATTGCAATGGGAATGCAGGTTTCTTTTCAAAACCAACTGACTTTTGGCATATCGCACATCATCTATCATATGCATGTGTGTATTTGAAAATCGTAGGCCAATAATAAGTTGTCCTAAGGATCTTGTGTGTTTTTGTATTTCCTCTTAAATTTCCTCCAACAATACCATCATGGAGATCTGATAGGACTTTGTCTGCATTGAACTTTTCCAGGCATCAAAATAGTACATCATAATAGTTCTTCTTGAAGAGAATTCCATCGACTAGTTGGTACTTGGCAGACTTCAACCGAAGGGCCTTCCGCTTTTGATACATGAGAATACCTCCATCTCATAAAATGCGCCAGCGCATCAACAAGCCAACACATCAACACACTAGGAGGAACAGATTCCAAGGGAAAAGAGGTGCCAATCCTCTCATTTTGCACCAAAATGTAAAATTTTAAGTGAAAAATTAAATGTTGTAAGGCTCAAAGAAGCCGAGCCATGTTCCTTTGTACAGTTTGCATGTGGAGTCTCCTTTAATGGTTGACAGGTATATAAGTTTAGGCCTAGTTCGAACTAGATGTCCATTGATTGTAATTGAATGCAATTCAATGCGAGTACCTAGAGGGAAGGCTCGAGGAGCCCCTCTTTTGTAAAAGATCATTGTATCAAAAATTAGTGTAAGAATGAGTTGGTTTATGAGAGAGTAGAGACAACTCAAGAGAAGAGAGGAGAGAAAGTGCCAAAGAATCTATTGTAGTCCAGCCTTTGTAAATCTTTGTACAAAAGCATTCAAATATAATACAAAATAATTTTTTCCTGTATATGAGGTGTCTGTGTTTTTATGTGTGATGAATGTTCATTCTATGAATGTTTCCTATGTTTATTCATGTATGATGTAGATGTATCTTAATAGGTTTCATTTGTAGGAATTAGATAGATTTCTCTATCTGTAGATTCTGAGTAGTTTTGGGCTCTTATGCTTGTACAAGGAGTGGACACCAGAGTATTGAAAAATCTATGAAGCCAACACAAGGAGTGCATTTTGGACTCTTTATCGAGTTCAAAGAAGAGTGTGCCAGGTGGGAACACTAGAATAATTCATTAAGCGCATAAGGGAAAATTGTGCAAGGAGTGCACATCAGAGTTGTTGAACACTCTGAAGAAGATTTACCAGAGTCACTAAATACTCTGAGGGCTCTGCAAGGAGTACATTGAGAAAGTGCAAGGAGTGTGCAAGAACCTTGTCTCGAGTTTTGTGAGAAGGTTTCTAGTAGGGAACACCATAAGGTAAATCTTGGGAGGATTAGTGAAATTTTTCATAGAGAGCATAAGGAATGTTCAAGTGAACTTTTAGAGTTCAGGTTTCAGGAGGTGAAGTTGTGCAAGGAGTGCACAGTCTCTCAGAGGAGAGATAATATTGGATAATACCTGAGTAAGGAGTGCATTGGGCCAACACTTTAATTAATTTTGAAGGAGGTATCAAGGAATACAAGTGCATAAAGTGCACACAAATATTTTCTAAAAATCTTTCTGTCTGAGCTCAGGAAGAAGACCATAGAGGTGCCAAGAGGGCATGATACATTGTCAGAGAAGACGAGGTTTGGGACCCTTATAAAATATGAGAAAGAAGAAGTCAAATAGTAGACCCTGTAGAGGAGAGTTCAAAGGTCAAATCCTTTGGAGAATTTGAGGAAAATCCTTCATTCAAAAGGAAAGCGCAGGAGCAGAGAGGAGAAGCTACAACAACCATCCAATCTGTTGTCAGAAGAGATTTGGACCATTATATATGAGTCTAGACTCAAGGAGGAGCATGAAAAGAGGAGACTACATCCTCATCGTTGGATATATATGTGGCGATAGACAATCATCCGATCCTGGTAAGCCACTCGGGCTTTAACCCTCTGGACCCTTCATATTTAGCTAATTCAAAGGTGTTCATAATTGGACATAACGGGGACAATAATGTCGAATTCCTTAAGCCCGAAATGTATTTGGTCCATCATATTGAGGCCACATGTTAGAATATTAAGTGTTTTCCAACAATCCAGGAGAAATGAAGCATATATACGGGAAGTTGAAAGACTCCCAAAGTCTTGAAGTGTGGAGCTAATCATAGTCATCTTTTTTAGAGGACACGCATCAATAGATCCCTTGGTCTAGAGGCATAGTAATCCAGAGGATTGTGAAAGTGGTGCATTGGGGAGAGAAGTTGTCGAAGCCCCAGATAAAATCCTCACCATTGAAGAGGGAGGACATGTGCCATCATATCCTAGAGTCTGGAATGTCGACACTCCAGGAAAAATTCAGTGTTGTTGCAAGAATTCTCAAGGCTCCCAGAGTTCTAAACAGTGGAGCTCATCTCCACCATTGATCTCGGTGGACAGGTGTCACTAGATCCAACACTCCAGAGGAGAGGCACTCTAGAGGAAAGTATGATAGAAGTAGTTGGGAGCCCCAAAGTCCTGAAGGACAAATCTCATTAGGGTTGTCCATCGATGAGGACATGTGTCGTCATATATGGAAGTCTAGCGACAAAGCACTCTGGAAGATTTGGGSTGTGGTGTAACAAAAAATATCTGAATCTTAGAGGCCCAAAATATTGTGGTCCATTCATCAGAGGAAGAACTCGTGAAGGCCAGAAGGCCAGAGTCAATCATAGCCATCCATTGGAGGAGGAAACATGGTGACAAATCCCATAGTTTAGGGACATGGCACTTTGGTGAAATTGAATCAACGTGTAGACAAGGAGAAAATCGTCGAAATCTCAAAGGCATCCTAGCTGTCGATTAGGAAGGGGACATGTGGAGGATGTAGAATATTTTTGGTGTTTTGGCATCAGGATATTGGAGAGGTTGTATCGTGTGGATGACCAAAGGAAATTGCCGAATCCCAAAGTGCGGAGGTGGAACATCAGTCATTGATCTAGAGAGCACCAGAGCCGTCTGATTTACCTTTTTCAGTGATTGACATTTTGAGAGTGTTATGTGTATTGGAAGCAGTTAGAAATCACCGAAGGTTGAAAGAAAAGAACTTGAACTGTCAATCTATGGAACTCAAGAACCATTGATTTAACACTTGGTCGAATATGCCAATTCAACAATTCAGAAAAATTGTGAAAATGAATTGTGGAGAAATCGTCGAAGCCAGGAGTTGCAAAAGAGGCATAGAGCCATCGATCTAATGGAGGAATAGGAGCTATCAGATCATCCTTTTTTGGCAATTGACACTTTTCAAGGGTTATGCATGTTGGATGTGGTTAAGAAATATATGAATCTAGAAATAGTGGGGTTTAAGCCATCGATCTCTTTGCTTGAGGACTGTTGATCTTGTCGCCTATCATTTTTCAACAGTTCACAAATTTGGTGCCTCTCAAGGAGTTGATGGATAAGAAAAGGTAGATCGTCAAAGGGAGAAGCACCGAAATAGCACCGGTTGGTTAGCGCTTGGTCTCAGCGCTCAGCCACATGAGGAGTTGGACTGAGAAAAGGGGTTAGGGGCCTGAATTGAACATTTTTTTTTTTAAATATAAATCTCTTGCGGGTTCATTTACTGGACCTGTGCATGGAATTAAGGACCTTTATAAGATAATGGGGGCTCAACAGGGCCCGAAGAGCTAATCCAAATCCCTATTTGAATGATCCTATACTGAGAGTTCGAGTGGACTCCGGGTGAGGGAGGGGGTCTGAATGCACTTTCTTGGTTATATATAGTGAGGATCATGTCCATGAGCTAGATAATACTTCATTTCATATTTTCAAGAGACTGAGGTGACAAGGATGTAGAATTTTTTTTCTTCAATCAATATCCCCTCTTTATATAACTTCTCCTCATTATTGGCACCTCCTTCTGAATTAGTAGTGAGATTTCACATCCCTTGTCCTTTCACAATGTTTTCAAGATTAATTTCTAAATTGTACTCTTGCAGGGTTGTCATCTAATTGTCCCTTTTTTCACTTAGGTATGTTTGTACAAGAAAATGGTTGACCGCAGGCTAAGGCACTATCACTTTTCTTTTGGATTTCAACATGTATGGTTTGAAGTGTTTCCTTTCCTTGAATATAGCTTAATCATGTTTAACGATTGTAAGATAATCTAGTTCTACTTCATATAGTCCCGAGATCATAAAATATACGAGGAATTTGTTCCCCTCCTTGTTCTTATAAGTGGGAACATTTGTGAATGCAATATCAGATGTAAATGTGTAAAGGATGAAGTCTTGACTAAAATCAGGCTTAATAGAGATATAGAATTTGTTATTTCTTCCCCAATTTTTATGAAATATTCCCTTTCCTTAGAGGCCCATTTAAATTCAGCATCCCTTTTTTTATCATGTCCTAGAGTGGTTTGGCAGTCTCAGTGAAGCTTGGAAAAAACCTTCTTACGAAATTGTTTTTTCTAAGGAAGGACTACGTAGACTTCTTATTATGAAGGAAAACAACTTTAGAAATTTCTTACATCCTTTTTGGTTCTATCATTATCCCAGCCTTGGAGACCAAAAACCCCAAGATATTTCCTTTATTTACCGCAAAGATAGATTTTTTGGGGTTTAAAGAAATGCCATACTTTTTACACATGGTAAATATTTTCCCCAAATGATTCACATGATATTTTTTATCCTTAGATAATACAATGACATCATTGAGGTACACCATTATTGATTTTCCAATCAATCCTGTAAATGCTACATCCATATATCTTTGGAAATTTTCCCCAGAAATGATTAATCCAAGGCGAATTACTTTGTATGCATAGATTCCCCACTTGGTTCTTAATGTTGTATTTAGTTGATCATCATGAGAAACTAAAACTTGATCGTAGCCTAAGAAGTCATCTAAGAGGGATAACATATTAGATCTAGAAACACATTGTAAAATCTACTCCATTAGGGGTACTGGGTAATTGTATTTCTTTGAAGCCTTGTTCATATTTATGAAATCAACGTAGAGTATCCTAATATCCATTTTCTTCTTCCTGAAAAGAACCGTATTGGATATCCATTGAGTATGTCTAATAGGAAAAATAATTTTGGAAGCTAGGAGTTTATTTAATTCACCCTTTACCAGGGGATCTAGGTTGGGGTGCATTTTCCTTATCTTAGGTTGTAAAGGATTCACTTGAGGCTTCACTAATATAATATGCTATATAACTCTGGTATCAAAAGTTTTAAGGTCATCATATTTCCATGCAAATACATCTTTGTACTCCTTGAATAATTTAATGAAGGATTGTTTTTCTTGTGGAGAACAATTGGTACCAAGATTTACAATTTGTGGGTGGTCATCAGTTTCCAAATTGATGACTTATACTGAATGGATGAGTTGTTGGATAGTTGGTGACCGTCTATAACTTGTCCTATAGGTCATAAAGTTGCTTAATTCTCACCATAGTTTTAGGAATGGTATTGGTTTGGGCCCTTTTTTCTCTGATAGTTTTTTTCTAGAGGAACTTCGGTTTGAACATTCAACTCTTGATCATGCTAATCTTATTTAATGTTTGAGTCCCTACAAGTATATTTCATGTGTAAGAAATTGATGGTTTCTATTTGATTATCAAAGACTCTCCATTTGAATATTTTATCAAGTATTGATGACATGTATAATAATTCCATAGAGAAAGTATCAAGCATTATTCCTTTGGATGGAATTAACTTAGATGTGACATTTTATAATAAATTTGCATCATAATTCAAAGAATGAGGTACAAGACTAGTGTTAAAAGATTCAAAATTCGTTATTAGATCCCATACCTCTTGTTGGTAGTGTTTGAGATGGATGGAGATGAAATAGATAGTATTTATTACCTGACTGATTACAATTTCATAATATCCAAACACCTTTATCAAATTGACTTTAAGATCTATTGATTTTTGTAGTCCCTGGATAAGATCCTCATACTTGACAGTATTGCACCATACTTGACAGTATTGTTGGTGCACTAGAATTCAATTCTACATGCTATAAGATTTTTCTTACCTTTAGGATATTTTACGATGTAGCCAACACCTGCTCCAGGGATGCTTTTAGAGGCTAAATTTTGCTCATGGGATAATTTTCCATGTTTTTCCCCCAAAAAAAGATTCTCTATTATTAAAATGATTCTCCCAAATTCTATAGGATAAAATAATTTTACCTTGAAAATCACCAAAATTTTATAAAAACTACATAAAATCCTTAGAAATTTGAATGTTTTTACAAAACTATTGCCAAAAATTTATAGTTGGCATATGAAGAATTAGTAATATTTGTGAATGTTTCTACACTTTAAAATAAATTTACATCCTTAAAATCATCCCTAACTTGCTCCTTCGTTATACTTGGATCCATCAAAAAAGAGGATCCACATTTTTGGAGTTATGTTTGATTTGTTTTGTGGATGAGGGTTAGTTTTAACTTCAAAATTAATCTTATCATTCATGTTAGTGTTTACATCAAAGTCATTTTGTACAAGAGATTTAGTGCCTAACCTATCTACTATATTACAGTTGGGCCTGTTATCACTATAAAAATTTTCACATGGGGTCCCAGCCTCAGGACTTAGCAGGAGGCTAAGTCGGTATGGAGGAGCGATAAACTAGCAAAATATGCCATATCTAGAGGAAAGGCGAAGTTGATAAGACCCAATGGGTCATGGATCATGGGAGCTGTCGATCGATGGTTGTAGGACATATCGGGCAGAGAAATAGCGCGTAAGTTAATCTTTTGGAGGTGAGCCGATAAGAATACCGCGGTTTCATTTCAAGGGCACATGGTGTCACCAGATACATATCGGGGGGAAAGTCAGGTAAGTTTGAAACCACCCAATCCCACCCCGATTTCATGTGTTAGAAAATTATTAGATACATATCACATCCAAAGATCGCAAGTGGAAAGGGAAAGTTGACAGCCCGTCAAATCACCTCAGGACAATTGTTCGAGTACTTTTTGTCCGTACGACGTCGGGTAAGAGTTTCCATAAAACTGATTCGAAGGCTCATCATTTGAAATTGGTAGCCAAGAGTGATAAGTTGTAGCCCTTGCTACTACTTTCGTCAGTAAACTATGATCGACACTCAATGACGACTATCAATCAAAACATGGATGACATTACTCTATTTTGGGTGATTAACGTTTCATCCTTGAACGGGGTACTCACAAACCGAATCATCTTTTTAATTCTTGTACTAATAAGGGAGATAAGGTCGTTCTTTCTAAGAACTAGAGAGAATGGATGAGATGGACTAGGAAGCTTCCAGTGAACCGGGATATTCAAATAATATGAAAAATTTATCAATGAAGAATAAAGAAAATCTCGTTGCATGAATATTAGCAACGAAATTTCACACAGAGCCTACAAATGAGTCGGGGTCAGGTGAAGGAATT
>SNQJ01S0271000.1:0-11695 GCA_010110895.2 Picea sitchensis | reverse complement strand
ATGTTGGTTTATTTTCACTGAATATATTTTAATCAATTATCATTGTTGTGGTGTGGATCAATAAGTGATCGAGCATCCCACCTAGGGAGTCATCATTTATTTGATCCTTGAGTGCTTTTATGGTTAGTAGCCAGTAAAGGCAGTCCAAGTGGAGTAAGTGCCATTTGGGGCATGCTTGGCCCTAGGGTGTGAAATCATTGTATCTTTTGTATATCTTGTACATTTGTTGATCTTATGTTCATTTGATGTATGTTGGTAATTTGTGAATCTTGTATAAACCTCTTAACACTTAATTAATCATTGCGGATTTGGGTATTTTGATTAAATTGTAAAGTATATTGTAACGAACCACCCTTACATATAGTTGACCCCATTGCCCAACCTTAGGCACTAGTCCTTAGTTGACTTAGGGAAAGGGCTGACTTTGCATTTAGAAGTAGACTTGCACTTTCATTGCTGCTTGTCATCCTAGGCTAGTTTTCCCCTTAGCCTATAATCAATTGAAACTAACTCCTAGAACATTGTAATTAAAATCAACTTAGTAACTAGGGACAACCCCCCTTGGCTTCCCTAGGAGCTTGTGCTCATTGTTGATCTTATGTTCATTTGATGTATGCTGGTAATTTGTGAATCTTGTATAAAACCTCTTAACACTTAATTAATCATTGTGGATTTGGGTAGTTTGATTAAATTGTAAAGTATATTGTAAAGAACACTCCCTACATATGGGCTTTGGACCCCATTGCCTCACCTCCGGCACTAGTCCCAAGTTGACTTAGGGAAAGGGCTCACTTTTGCATTTAGAAGTAGACTTGCACTTTCATTGTTGTTTGGTCATCCTAGGCTAGTTTTCCCCCTTTAGCCTATAATCACTGAAACTAACTCCTAGAACATTGTACTAAAATCAAACTTAGTAACTAGGGACAACCCCCTTGGCTTCCTTAGGAGTGCTCTCGACTAAGCAGTTCTTGTACAAGGTGACAAGGTGGGTGTAAGAACTTGACATTGTGTTCTGGGAGGCACACTATGAGTGCAGAATTTAGCTCACGCCCTAGTAGTATAAGGGCCATTAACATCTTACTTTCGCTGTCGGGATAAGCCATTATCCTTGGTCTAACCGACATTCTTTATTGTTTATTCTTTAAGAATTGAGTAATAAAACACTTTGGTCCTTAAAATTATTTGAACTCATTGGCTAGCTTTGAGTGATCCGTATTCAAGTGTATGCTACTCCATTGAATAATTCTATCAAGAGGTATCCTACTAGGGACCGCACAAGGATTGTTTTGTCCTTTTCCTAACCCAACAGTTTATAGGAGGAGGATAAACCGCTTCCACCTAGGAGGCTGCACCTTGAAAATCTTGGAGACTTAAGCACCCCCGACATCCAATACTTGTTCCAAACACAATCAAATCAAACCTAATAATCCCACTCAATCCTAACTTAAAACATGGGTAGTTTTCAACACCTTTGAACTTTCAAATAATCCGTGCCCCTTCACCAAGTCCCCAAAAGGCTATTGACAAGTTACACTGTGATTGTGTGGAAATAATGCTATAGTTTTTCAAAATTCACATTACCAACTTTAATATGTATATTGTATTGCACCATGAGAAGATGTCAAGATGACCTGTTTGTATACTCACTTGAGGTTGATGCTTTGGAGTGGTTCACTAATTTTCCAGCATGTTTAGCACCCTTTGAGGAAATACTGATGAATTTAGGAAGAGATGGGGTGATCGTAAGGAACACGTTTCAACTTAATGCCCTCATGAATATCCCGAAAAAGAATTGTTCCATAGGAATTCAACACCAAGTTCAATAACTTGGTGAAGAGCATTCATAGAGACATTAAGCCTAAAGATGTTGCTATCTTAATACATTACCTTGATGCATTTGAGGGAGAGATAAGGCATGCCCTTATAGATAAAGAGCCACAGAACTTAGAAGCAGCACAAAAAATAGCCACCCTCAAGGTTGAACAGAATTTGCTTTAGGCTAGGAAGTCTAATATTCCCCGGTTTTAATTAGAGGTTCCACTCTCAAAAGTAAAATGATGCTGGAAAAGAAGTGAAGGGAAACAAAGGGTCTGTGAGTCAATGATGATGGAATGGATAAGTTTACTAAACTACCAAGCAAATGGAAATTAATCATGCCAATCAGATTAAGCAAATGGAAGCCAATCATACTAGCTGATCCATCAAAATGCAAAATAGGTTGACTGCCATGGAAAGGAATCAAGCTAATAGACCCCCACCCAGACAGAATGATAAATGGCCTAGTAGACCTCCCCATAATGAACAAAGACCTCCCCGTGATTGAGCAAAGGCCACCTAATCCCTTTGAAACCACCAACTTTACAGAACATCACATACCTCATATTGTAGCCCTTGTGGTGAGTTTCATGAGGAGTCCACTTGTCCAAATTTTTCTTGAAGATTGCTATGGCGACTATGGAAATGAACAAATAAACATGTGTGGCAAAAAATATTATGGGGGAGGTATGATTGGATGGATACTAGGATTATGGGAGTTATGGAACTTCATGAGTGGAGAAGCTGATAGAGCAACCGAGAAATATTGGCCCAAGCCCACACCACAACAAATTGTAGAAATGGCTAAATATAAAGGCTTACACATACCAAAGGGGTGGGAACAAAGATAAGGGAAAAACAAGTAACCCCAAGGTACCCCAAACTTCTTCTAAGTCTAATGAGCCCATCAATGTTGATTTAAAATATTTAATTTAGGAGGTTGGATAAATAATGCTAAGATTTTAGTGCCTAAGCTTTAAATCATGAAGATTCCCTTCAAAATATAGAGGGAAAATTGCTTAATGCAGTACATGAGCCTCCTAAGATAGTTATTCAGGAACAGCCAACCACAACTTATCAAGATGCACCAAATATTCAAGCAGAATTGCGATAGAACCAATGAGAAGAATTTGCCTTCTACCTTTCCTTACTTCTGTGAGTGACAAGGTCTTTACATAATTGCATGTTATCTGTGGGTATAAGTTCAAACGTTATGGACTACGAAAAGTCATGGAACGTTAAATTTGAGGATATCTGTAATTCCTCTACCATAACATTTGTGCCTTGGACAAATAAACCATAGAAGTTTTGATTAATTGTACTTAAAGGGTTTAAAGTCATTTCCAGATATTACCATTGAAATGCATGGATAGTGGTAATTGATGTTCTCAATTTATGGGAATGCTGACAACGGTAAATCACCGCGATTTGGGTGGTAGCATACAAATGGATCTTATCTTATACACCCTCCCACTCCGAAGTGGGGGAATTTTCAGACTGGACAGAGAAGCTTATTAGAAAGATCATGTGGGAAAACCCGAGGCCCCGGCTGATGAATTGGTTTATGAAGAAGAGATCCTTGGAAATTTTGCCATTTTTGTCTAACTCAATTGTGCCCCCTAGAAGATAAAGTTAAAGATAATGAGTTGATAAAGTTTACATATGCATTTTGATTATGCCTTTCTAGATTGGGAAAGGTGCGTGAATTGTTCTTCAATCTCCAAGTGGTAGCATCAAGTTTTCATATAGTTGAGTTTTGAAACTACAAACAATGTGGTCGAATATGAGGCTCTTTACTCCTTCTAGCTTAGAGATTTGCATGGAAAGAGGTATCAAATGTCTATGTATCATGGGGATTCTAATTTAGTAATTCAACAACTTAAGAACAAGTTGCATGCAAGTCCGAAAAGATTGAAAGGATATAGGAATACAATATTGGATATGATTGGTGATCCGGATGCATTAAACCCATTGCCATTCCTAGAGAACAATTTTACAACAGACGAAGTTAAGTAGCATATGTTTCACACTTACGCTTTCAGATAGCTTGGATTAATGAGAACATCCTCGAGAAGTAATTTTCGCACCTTCAGTCGGATAACAAAACCATTATGTGTTTTGAGGATGATAAACAGTTTATTAAGTTCTTGACCCATATGCGTGAGTTTTCTGACTTTGGCCTAAACGCAATGAATGAAGGGTGCAACTAAACTGAAAACATCGGGATAAAGTCAACACACCCTACATGTAGTTGTCTCCCCGAAAGGAACTTTGATAAGTCGATGGTCACAAGAAAAGGAAGAGTCTAAGAAAGAATTATGTGATCATGCTGAGGTAAACATTGAACTGATGAGGAGCCTAGGATGGTAAAGATAGCAAAACTACCCCTATAGAAGAAAAAGTTGAACTTGTCAAATTATTAAAAGAATATAGGGATGTTTTGGCTTTCACTATGATGAGTTAAAAGTCTATGGGGAAGATGTGATTCAAAGATGTATTTTCCCCTTAAGGAAGAAACAAAACCCTTTAGACAAAAAGTTAAGACAGATTAACCCCATGTTAGCTCCTTTGGTCCAACAGAGTTACAGAAAATGTTAGAGACTGGACACAGACAAAACTGACATTCTGTGCTCTAACATGTTGTTGCTAGAAAGAAAAATGGAAAATCATCAGAACCACCTTCGTGGATCCATCAGGCTTGCACAAAGATCGCTCTACCACCCCTCCCCTAAGATGGAAACTTTACAAAGGGTTGCTGTGATCAGACGATTTCATGTTAATGGTTTCTGTGGATATAATCGATAAGACTAAGTCAAGATAGGCATAAGACTACTTTTACTACTCCATTGGGAACTTTTGAATATCTCAGATGCCATTTGGTTTTATCAAATGCTGGAGCTAATTTTAGAGGGCTATGGATTATGCCTTAGGGGGTTGGATCGGAAATTGATTGAAATTTATCAAGATGATCTAACAGCTTTTTCTAAGGGGATGGAAAACACACCCAACCACCTTAGACAAAAGTTTTGGACATGTAGGGAATATGGAATCTCTTTGAACCCCGCTAAGTCAAGATTTGGGGTGACTCAAGGAAAACTATTGGGCCACACTACTAAAGAAGGGGTCAAGTTAGATCCAGAAAAAATAGAAGCCATCAAAGGGGTACCCTTACCCACGACCAAGAAAGGTCTACAATCCTTCTAGGACAAACCAACTTTGTCCATAGGTTCATTCCAAACTATACCAAAAATTATGAAACCCATCTATAAATTGCTTAAGAAGGATGCTAAATTTGAATGGAATGAAGAAAGAAAGTAGGCGAAGCTTGAAACTATAAAGAATGCTATATGTGGTGTCTCCGCCCTTGTCAGCCCTAATTATGAGAAGGACTTATGATTTTCTCCTTTGCCTCAAGACACTCATTTGTCGGGTGTCTTACTTCTCGAAATGATCAAGGCCATGAAATTCTTATCGCTTACTCTTCAAGAGGGCCTTGCAGAATTCAGACCTGAACTATCCCATGTTTGAGAAGCATGCCTTAGTCCACCCTCTAAACATTTCCGTAGTCTTCACCTGGATATTCAGTGGTGATTTGGTTATGTTCTAATCCAACAGCTAAGGATGTGTATTATCATTGTGTGGAAGGGATTAGCTCACTTTGGTGGTAGATGGATTTTGCTTAAAATCCAAGAATAAGGATTTGGAAATCAAAACCCAAAGTTAAGCTAAGGGCCAAGGTTTGCCAAGATGTTGACGTAGCTACGAAAGGGCTTTGGATTTGGTCTGCCGGATTGAAGAAATAGAATATCCTCCTAACTTACAAAAAAACTTGAACAAGTTTTATGGTACACTGACATTATATATTATCTCAAGAATTTAACTTGTCCAAGTCACCTAGTAGGACACAAGAAAGGGCTTTAAGATTGAAATCTGATAAGCATGTCCTTACTAGAGATGGGTGAGGATGGAAAAATCCTGATGGAATCATCCTTAGATGTGTGGACGATATTGAATCAAAGAAACTCAGGGATGAATTCCATGGAGGATTTTAGGTGGACATTTTGCCGCTAAAACTACTACACACAAAAATTTCTCCGGCGCGTGATGCTATTATTCACCATACGATGCATCGCTTGTCGTGAAAGTGAGCCATGTCACTTTTCAATGTGGAAGCAGAAACTAGCAGCGACTACCTTTATTGAACCAAATGTAGTAGAGGCACCTTTCAAAGAATGGGGTTTGGACTTCATCGGGAATTTTAGCGATAATTCAAGTAATGGTTATTCATGGGTTCTCAAAACTACAAATTACTTTACAAAATGCCAAGTTTATTCCAACTAAATCAGCAACCTAAAAGGTAGTGATGATTTCCTCAGAAGATTTAATAATAACTGTGTTTGGAGTTCCATCAAAGAGCAATGCTTTTATAATGCTAAGGCATTTTGTTCATCGATGTCATCTTTTTTGTTTCCAAGTATGGCATCTATCGCTTTTACCCATTTATTACCCCTCTGTGGAAATGGTCAAGCAAAGTCAAGTAATAAAATCTAATGACCATAGTAAAGAAAAATAGTAAGAAAACAAAGTTCATGGATAGTAAGATCTGCATGCATTATGGGCGCATTGCACTACAAAGAAAAGCTACCACAGAAGAGTCCACTTTCGAGTTGGTCTACTTTTGATTGGAAGTCTAGGTTGCCAGTGCATCTTAGTCTTCCTACTTATGGTTCAATTATTCTCCACGCATCGTGGACGTACTCGTAATCGTGATAAACTTCTTACCTGGAAGTTAGATGAGGTCAAGAAAGGCATAAGGATCATACTTGGCAGAATCGAACAAAGTAAAGAAAGCTTCTCAATTCTGTGTTTTGGTGGACTTCTACAGTAGTATTTACCGCTTTTGGGATAAAGTGAGAAACCGTGAAAACACCTTAAAGTTTGACGCTTTATATTGGTCGCTACTTGATCGTGGAAATATATATCAATCCTTTCATCCTCAAATAATTGGATGGTGAGCTCCATCAATATTCCACGTGAATAAGTAACAACCAAACTCTTCTACGTATTTCACCAAGGACACCCAATCAGAACGTATCTCTAACCCTACTACTTGTATATTCAGTTTTGTATCTTTCATTTATAATGTTGTACACTTAGAATTATTCAAGTATCATAGATTCATTTTATTCATGTTGTAAATGTTGTAAAATATGTACTTTAGAAATTTTTTCTGTATCATAGTCATGTTGTAATTTTATTGTTGTACTTTAGAAATTTCATTAAGTAAATGTTGTTATATATTATTTGATTTCATTTGACACAGGAATGTGCACTAATGTTGAAATTGTTATGCCCGTGACATTGTGAGCATCACTTTTGTAGGTGTCGATCAGATGATTTCACCATTCGAAGCTGATCAACCACGCCCCCTGTTTCTAGATGTTGACCGCTACAGTACGCAGGTCAACTCATTATCATTTTTGAAGTTCATTCCCTATCGTCGAGACACGATACCCACCGGCGTTTTTGAACACCGCATTTGATTTTGGTGGAACTGGATTCCGCGACCCCTCATGAGGGTTAATAATGTAATACGTCCGCATGGATCATAGTTAGGTCGTGTGACCTGGATGTTGACATCGTGGAGTTCCTTTCGTTGAGTGTTTTTTATCGTCAGGAAGTTAATGTGGCCTAACTAGTCGTTAATTCCCATTGAGTTTTCTCCTCCTGTGTCGCCTCCAAAGTGGTGGAAGGCGCCTGATGATCTCTGCTCACCGAAAATCTTGTAGGATTTCATGAAATGACCATGTTAGACAAGACCGAAGCTCATGAATCTCACGAAGTTCAAGGTTTTTACCGACTAAATTTAATTAATTAAATTAATTAATTATTTTCATTTAGCCATTGTAAAAACTTCGCTCTTTTGGGAGAAAGATAGGGTATTTGTGCTCAAATGAATGGAATAGCACTCCTACACCCATCGCTGTTTCAGCTCAGTCGGACTATTTTGCTATGTCAAAGTCCACATAGAGTCAAGGGAGTCATCAATGTTAATTTTAATTGCTAATGGGATATTATTAAAATATCACAAGTCATTGTAATTTTGAGTTAATGAGTGGATGAAAAGGTGGAAAGGGCAAGAAGAGACCCTCCTAACCTACCTAACCCCTTCCCAACCTTTTCCCAACCTTTTCCTAACTTAGTTCAACCTATTAATTGAGTTTTGACCATCTTTTTCCTTGCACTAAGGGGGAATTCGACACTCAACTAACTAAACCCCTTGAACCTCCTGAGTTAATAAGAGACACTCCACATGGAGCCTAGGCTACCAAAACCTAAAAAGCTAAAACCCTAACCTCTAGACTTTTCCCTAACTAACTCTAGCCTTCCTAAAACCTCACGCCCTCTCATATGCCTACTACTAAGCCTTCCTACACTCTAACTCCAACCCCACGCCTGGGAAACAGGACGTGTATTCTTCCTGGCCCATGTTTTTGTGGCCTTCCACCCCAATACCCTCTCCCTAACCCAGTCAGCCTATCTTCCTCCTAGTGCTACCCCCTCATAGATGAATGCTAACTCACCTGTAAAACCCTAACAACTTTCTATTTTTAGCTTTTGGGTCTTCCGAAGATGCCTAACTAACCCTTTCTGGATGGTTTCTCAACCATTCTCAAGCCTACACCTCACTAATTCGTTTTTGTTTCATTCCAAAGCCACAAACCCTAGCTGGAGCTCTCTTGGAGATTTGTGCCTCTAGCTAGCTAACCAACACCTCCTACTTTTTGATCCAAGCCACTTCCCTTTCAGCCTCTAGAGGTATAAAAGGAACCCTCCCCTCATTCTTTCTTTCACCAATCTCTTGTTAAGACTACATATGTCAAATTTTTCATCATTCCATCTTTCCTGTTTTGCCATCTTGCCATCCATCTCATTGCTCCAAATTACTTTTGGTACTTATGAAAAAGCTTTCGAGGATATATGGTGCATTTTGAGTATTCTTCGTCTATACACATGAGGTGATGTTGTTTAAATTTTTTGTTCATATGCTCATATTGATAGATCTTGAGTTCAAAGTAGTTTGCTTGTGGTGAGATAACCTTTGAGTTAGCCTCTATTGTCTATGATTATTTTGGATAACCTAGAATTCGTAGTACTTGCTTTATGTTGATCTAAGATAGCTATCTATTCCATGATGTGTATGTTTCACTAAGCTTTTGCTGGTCACATCAAGGGTTTCACTTGGGAGAAGATCCGAAGAGGAGTCCTTCCTTGAGGCCTTCACACACCTGAAAGCCTCTTTCCTTGCCATACATTTTCTAATGGCTATTTCATTTGGTTTTCAGCCAATATATTAGTTCTAGAAAGGCTCAAACCAATGTCAGAACTTCTGTATTCAGGAAAGTGCTCACAGGGTGGGTAGACATCGTCGGCGACATCTACTTAAAATGCCTAATATGCCTGAATATGTCGGTAAAGACCTCAAAAAATACAAAAACAATCATTTTTTCAATTTTTAATTTTTTAAACTTGTAAAGCAACAACAACATCAAATGAAACACTTTCTACATCAATATGAAAATACAACCAATAAATAAGATGCATAGATGTCAAGTGGTCACATACCTTACTAAACTGAAAATTCTGAAAAATGTTAGCATTAAAAATATAAGACTATTTGAAGACACCACTAGCCTCATGGATATCATGACCCTCGAGCTTAGATGATATCAACTATTTCATGATTCTAATTTGATGTGAGATTAAGATGAATTAAGATGCTATATCATGACCCTGGAGCTTAGAATATAATCTAATGTAGACTAGGTGCATATCATAATTAATATCATCATGGATTAAGATGAAATATTAAGATGATACATATCATGATATCATGATAGAATAATAGGTAACACCATATAATCTTAATATCAGGTGATAAGGGGATAATAAGATTTTAAATCATGTTTCAAAAGTATTAGAGACAATTAGAGACAAATATATCCAAAGTATGCTCATGAATATATCAAAACGCACACCAAGTGCAATACATACTAGAGATCGAACATACCATAATCACGAGGCTCTTAAATGGCTCCTCTACAACATCAAATAACATACTAAGTTAGAGTCAATGGGATATCATAGGTGGAAATGCCAATGAAAAGTACAAAATAACTATAGGGTAGATACTAGAACCTTTAGATGAAAGAATCTCATAGTTCATGAGTCATGACTGTCAGTAATCCTCCATGTCATAATCATCAAGACTGGGTAACACCACACGCTCTCTCCATCCTCTCCTCCTCCCCTATATCCAATGCAATCCCTGCATTTGCTGATGTGGACTCTAGAGGATGAACCCTCAAGAGGATCACCAACATCAAAAGTGACCAAATTTCTAGCACTAGTTCATTACATCCGTTGGCTAATGCCAACCAACACTGCTATTCAAACCCATATCATCAGAAAACACATCCCACATCTTTGTCTTTTCCTACAAACCACTCTCTCTCTTACTCTGTATATAAGATGAAGCAGGTGCACATACACTACTAAGTCACCGACACCTAATAAAGAGAAGAGTTCAATAGAAGAGTTTATACTCAAGCGAAGGGTACATTTTTACTGGGGTCAAGACAAAAGAGTTCAACAAATCAATGCCACCAACATCGAGGTACATAAAGGGCTGGTCTTCGATTAAATGTCAGTTCCATACTCTTACACATGATAGAATCCAGTGGAAACATTGCACTGCTAATCTTGAAATCCCGAACTCAAGTTAAGTTCCATAATTTTTAGTGGGACCTAAATTCTACTTTCTCCATATGTAGGAAGTCCAATGAGGTTGCAACCCCTCTCAAATATCCCTAAACAATTAATGGGTAATGTTAAAATTTATAAAAGGATGAAATGAAAGATAAAGAAGAATGTCACTTTTACTTAAGAATTTTACATTACCATTAAGAATTTTAGTAAAAGTTTTAAATTTAAGTAAAAAATTCTAAGGTGGCCGAACTTCCCACCACGTTAATGAGAAAATGTCATGGTTAGTCACGTCGCGACACTTTCAATGTGTCGTAAGTTTCGCGAAATTTTTAGCCGAATATTTCGGCACCCTGGAAATTTCGGAAAATGTCGCGAATTTCCGTTATTTCGCCGACATTTACAACACTGCATTAAACACATTTTATCTATCATCTTGTTATTGAAAATTTCTGTTTACACAGATCTTCCATCACTCTTGGTGTTTTCATAATACAATGTAGCTTTAGCTTAACATATTGTGGCTCTTGGTGTTTTGCAGCGTTTTCAGCGAGCTTTAGCTTGCTGATATTACAGGGCAGCGTCATATTTTGGAAGCTAGGGCTGCATACAACACCTAGGAGGCCTCCAAGCTTGCTCTTCTTGAGCTTGGGTAACATCTCTCCTATTCTCCCTTGTTCTTACATAATTTTCTGAAGTTTTTCTTAGGGTTAGGTCTCTAGAAATAACTTAGTTTAGATCTAATCATTCTTTGTCATTATAACACCTAGATCTAGTTATTCTTTTGTACCATTCTTTCATTTTTATTCATAGGGTATATCTTGTATAGATTTACACTCTCAAGGTTAGTTTCCTATTTGTCATATGCTCTTGTATCTAGTTGGTTAGATAGCCTCATTATGTTTACCTTTTCTAGATCCACTATCTTTGAGCTTTCTAACTAATCCTAGACGCATGTGATGATGAAGTTCTAGATCTTATCTACTTGCTAAGTTTACATTTGTTGACGTTTTTCATTGGATAACTTGGCAAAGTTTATAAGCAATATTGTTCAGAGTTTTTTATAAATCTTATGATCTAACACTAAGCAATATTTTTAGCCCTTTTGGGCATC
>SNQJ01S0270999.1:0-11695 GCA_010110895.2 Picea sitchensis | reverse complement strand
GAGCAATAGTTTATCTCTTTTTCGGTCTCATAAGACTACTTTACGAAAAAGGAACTGAGAGAGTTCTCTTTTAAGTGTTTTTCCAAACTCTATAATCATGAAAAACCTTCAAGTTTTCTATCTTTGGACTCGTTAAACAAATATTGACAGGCCCATACGGGACCAAACCACTCCTTCCTAGGGTTCGTTAAACATACTCTGAGGGACTTGTCCAAATGATGAGCTTACATTACAAGCATATGTTATCCTCCTCAAGCTTGTGTAAAAATAAAGAGGTACTCGTCATAAATGGTGGGGAAAAATTGGGAAAGAAATGTATCTAAACCTATATTCTATGGAAGAGTCACTTTTGAACATGACACCCTTTCACTCGCTTTGTGTCTAGGTTGGAAAATTTTCTTGTCGCTTGATCATACTCCTTTATAAGATTACAAATTGGTCTTTGATCCCTATTGTTGAGTTAGTATTTCCAAGATAGTTGTTGTGTCATCAATATTTTCAAAGAGAAGTTCAACCCGGAAAGCCTTCTATTGTGTCGACCATTTCTATAATCCTTAATCCTTCTATTATGTCGGCCATCCCTGGGTCACTTGAATCACTTGTTACTCTGATCTACTTCAAATATTGTTACTCGTTTCGTGTCATTGATGGGGGATACATTAAGGCCCTCCTGTGATGAGTGTTTTCCTGTCGACTTCAACTCATTATCCGAAAATTAGACTTAGAAACTAATTGGTACCTTGGAACTTGCATGCCTCAATGGAAGGTTTCCTCACTTTCAACAGTGGGTTTTCATTATTGACCATTGATCGGAAGATTCCACTAAGTGTTCGACTTCATCTCATTAATTCACATTCTTTGGATTGTACTAGAGTACCTTGGGAGTCATTGACATTAATGGTGATTTCCATTTCACTTGTTAACGGTTCTCATCATTGACCGGTAATCAAGTGGTTTCTACCATGTTCGACTTCAACACATGTATTCACATGGTTAGATTCTTACTATAGAGTGGTGGAGATGAAGACCCTCAATCTTTTCTAACAGATTCAGGTTGTGTTGGAGTATATTCAGTTTGTATTGTTGCATAGATCCACATTGCACATCTCGTGGCTATGTTCAAATTTGAGTCTTTAACACATAGATCCACAGTGTATTTTTGGTGGCTATGTTCATATTTGAGTCATATTGGCATGGATCCACAGTGTATGTTTGGTGGCCATGACCTTTATTACTTGACATGGATCTTTGCATGTCGACATTTATGCTTTGAGTCATTTATATTATGAGTATGGGAATGCCTACCTCAGTGATGATATATTATTGTACTGCATTTCCTTGTTTGTCGGCAGGTTTCCGACCAACTGTTCCTTATTCCCTACACACACTTGACAAAGTATATCAATTATCACTCAGTTTTAACTTCATGCTTTGGGGGGCTCTCTGTTACACATTATTTTCATCACCCTTACGACCGTTAATGATGTAAACCTATCTATTGCCTTCAGAAGGGTCAGTGGCCTGAATTCTTGAAGAAAGAAGGGAGAAGAACTTTCCCTGAGAGAAGAAGTTGTATTTTCCTTTGTGAAAAACCTTATTTAGGAGGATTTCCACAGGCTGCTCTATACACAGGGTGCGAAAATGCCTGATTTTCGCATGTTGCACTATAGCCAGGGTGCGGAGTTTCCGCAGGATGCACTATAGCTAGGGTGCGGCGGCCTTCGTACATGGGAAAAACAAGTATTTTCTCGATACTTCTAGAAGGAGAAGCTTCTATAGTGAGGTGGCCTCCATATGGTTTGGATCTTACTCGCTTTCATGATTTAGTGGGATCATCCTAACCTCCTCAACTTATCCTCTTCAGCTTATAAAAGGAAAGGAGCTCTCATGGAGAAAGTTAGATTGGTTTGAGCTTGAGTTTGGTTTGAGATTGTTAGCTTGGTTAGAGTGGCTTTTAGCTCTTCTTTGTCAAGATAGATTGTGAGTAATTATCAGATCCATGGTCTCAGAATCCTTGGAGAAAGAAGTGTGGGGGAAGCAAGGAACTGTTGGAAGGAACCTGACGACATCAAGGAATATGGTTGTATCTTTCTTCTGCATTCTTTAATACAAATATTATTTTCTTTCATATATGAATGTTACTCGTCCATATTGTATGATTCCTTGATCACGTACATAGTTTCATATCAAATAGACTCTGTTATTCTTGTCTTCGTTGGTTTGTGCTTATTTGCATATATTTCTCATAAACCTCGTGAAGAAGCTTGGATTGCATTGGTGAAGTTAGATCTTCAATATTTAAAAGGTATGTTCTAGATCCATTTCTCATTTGATAATTGAAAGCTAAGGAAAGAGTAGTGTACTGTCTTGTTTTGTTCTAGATCTAGGTGGATCTAGGGGGATTGATTTGTGTCCGCACTTAACAATTAACCCGATAACAAGGGCGTAGTTCCATAGGTCATAGTTCCACAAGTCACAGTTCCACAGGTCATAGTTCCATAGGTCATAGTTCCATAGGACATAACCTACGATCTATAACATCATTACTTGACCTATATCACTATATTTAAAATACGGTTGGAGCACTTAATAATGTTTTTCATTTCAATCCTATTGCATTTGTTTTCCTGTTTAAGCTTTGTCACCTATAAATGCCAAGTATGTTGTCTTTCAAGACCATGATCTTCATTTTATTTGGAGTTGTGAGACTTGTTCAAGGTAAAGAATTTATTTTGTGTCTTTACTAAAAGGAAATGGGAGTTTTGTACATATTCACAATTTAACAATATTAAATGTTAAAACACATGTACATTGCAATGAATCACTACGTATAGAGTAATACTGCAAAAATACACCAAAAAATTTAGAGAAAAAAAAATATAGAACCCACGTTCTTAGTCTTGATATTAAATGCATTCTTCCTTATCTACTATTGTTCACTATCTAAGAACGAGATGTCTTTATTTTCATATTTATATTGACTTTGCTTCACTTAAATTATCTCTTTCCAAACTCGCCCTTCCCTTCCTTTCCTTCATCGTGAGAGATTGAATATTCAACTCCACTATGAGATGAATATGTTTTAAACTTAGAGATAACATAGTAATATTTTTGTTAATGGACATATGGGCACTCAACCAAATCTTGGTGCTAATGTATTTTTTATAAGGTCTTCTTTGCACTGATGAATAAATTAATTAAATTAATTTATGTTCAAATATTTTACTAAATCATTGCAACTTTGAATTGGTTCCTTAAGAGAATGCATTAAGACTCTTCACACGTGACTTTATTTTCCCTTCTTTGTAATGCACATATATATTTTAAGGATAACCTTAGTGTTTACATAATTTATTAAAAAAAAAAAGATATTTGATCTTCCGACCTAAAGAGAATGCTATAGGTGAAGATATCCTAATGCTCATAGATAATGGTGTAGTTTATATGTGCTAATGTTGTTTAAAATAAACTCATTCTATATGACAACTAATTACATCATATGTAAAGTCACTTCTATCCAAGTTCAATACTCTAACATAGTTTATCAGTCCATAAGTACTTAAATTATAATCTCCTATAGAGTTCATAATTTTAATTCCACATCAACTAAGCAATTGTTTTCCCACTAACAACAACGAGGGCATATTTTATTGCTTAGTGGGAACCTTGTTTACCATGTCTTAGGGGCTGGGGAAACATGTCACCTCTTTTTCCACCTCATCCTTCTAGATTTTTCCCCTTAGGATCCATCAAGAAACATTATATTCTACCTTAAAAGCCCTGCTAATGTGATAACTCAAAGAAACAAAAGGTGGTTTACATGTCTCCTATGGAAATAAAAAGTCAAGTTTAATTTCAATGGGGGAGAATAAACATATGAAATTCTTCTAAATATTGAAGTTATTTAGGCCTAGGTTTTCTCTTGGGTGTGATTTAGTAGGAAAGCAAATTTAAGGAACCAATTTTGATCAAAATGATTTGTTCTCAAAGGCTTAGATGCCCAAAATTTAGTAGCCTTAGGTGAATGATATTACTTAACATGGAAGAGGCTTCTTCAAGGAAACCTACCAATTTTTTGTTGATACACCATCCTAAGGATATATGTGGTTCATGGGTATTGGATAATGTATGAATCTTTTAACCCAAATAATATTTTCAATAATAGTAAGAACAGTAGCAGGGGACAGTATATGAGAAGAGATTAGTTTAGGCAGACAATACAAGTAAAAATCAAAATCAAATAAACAAGCTCTCCTAGGCTAGGCATGAACCATCTTTAAATCCTACATGATTCGCCAGACTATCAAACACTACACGGTACCCTTGCTACTGAATGTTTCCAATAATGGAGATCCCACTAGTGTTCCCAACAAAGGCAAAGAAGAAAGTCGTGGAACCATCCACGGGGATGAGATAATTAGTAGCAGGCAGAGAGATATCGACACCGCCCTGGAAATGAAAGACCAACGTGGGGAACTTCACAGTTTTTAGCCCCGATAAATCATAGCAGGTATCAAACAAAGAAAACACACCTGCGGACTTCAGGTTCCCAGTCCCGACCCTGGAAGCATCCCTCATTGTAGTATAAGAAGAATCAACCAAACACGTCAAAGAGGTCCTAGAATCGATAATGACTCTTCCATTGCCAGTCACATCCATTCGAAACACGGAGGCCAAAATGGAGGTGAGCCTCCTCCCACCAACGCTTATACCCACCAGTTCAACATAGTAGAACGTATTGAGCTTCGGGTTGCTCAAGAGCGGTGTAAAAATTGTGGATTTGGGTATTGCAGTTTTTTCGAAGATTAGGGAACTAGTCGTTCCAGACACGCTCCTGTCGAATAAACAATAAGAAAATCATTTGTTGAACTGACCCTTACGAGAGGCATCATGTGGTGTCATAATAGGTGGTATCAAAGCTTGAAGCATGCTCTATTAAAATGGTGATAGGGCAGATCATAGAGATAGTTTGGGCACATACTTGATGAATGCTTCAGAATGGCGAATTGTTCCATCACAGAGAGAGTTTGTATGTAGGATTTGGTTTGTGTGTGGTTTGTTATAGAAGTAAGTGCCAAGTTGCGGATGAGATTGCGACTTGTGAACAGTCCTGTGTGCACACTTTGAGAATACCAGGAGAAGAGTTCGTGGGGTGAACTAAACACTTGGGCAAGGCAGGCGATCGAAAATTTCATTGCAGAACACATGATAGAGTTGATCATAGAGTTTTGGATAATTCTTTGAGTAAAATTCTTAGGTGCCTTGGAAAAAAATCTTGCAAGTAGAATGAAGATACTTGGAGGGTTGTCCATGGTTGGATCACACGCAAATGGAAGTGACACAGAGAGGGAGACCAAGATAGGCAGAATAAAGGATCAACTTGTTATCTTGGAGAACATTGTTGAACAGATGGCATACGCAATGTATCAACATGGTGATAAGATTGAACGGATGGATACTAGGATAGGAAAGATGAGGCATGGGTTTAATTATGTCAAGCTGGATGACACCAAGGTAGGTCCAAGATGCAATAGATTCATTCACATAGGAGTTGAAAGTCCAAGATGACACCATCACATTCTTGCATGTATTTCTTGCATGTATGCTTCCCCGACCATTGATTTATGTGATGAATGACATATATCTGTAGTTTTAAGATGTCAGAATACATCTCTACCTTGAAAAAATTTAACACACAATTCCTGCCAAGGAAAGTTCTTTGATACGACTTGTAAGGTACCAAATCTATTATAATAGCAGAAAACATAAATATTACAGAGAATAACAACGGAACAACACAATATATGAAACCACAACACCAAAATAATACCTTTCTTGATAGGAAACAATGTTCACTTTCCTCTTCGAGGGGGAAACCTCCAATGAAGCACTGCTCTATTACAATAATTCTCAAGAAAAAGACTTGTCATGCCTCCTACTCTTATTTGTACTAATTCTATCTTCTAAAGAACCTTCTAGCGAAAGATCTTTCTAGAAGCAGAAGATTCTATTAGGTCTTCTTACATTGACTTGTTCACATTTATTAAATAGGTCTTATAAACTAATGTCGACCGTAATTACATGGAAAATATATTATTCTACCTACATGAGGGGTTAGGGAGGTTAGATCCCTAACATATTTAATGATTATGTTTGTGATTACAAACTCTATTAATCTTGGTAAAATTTCTAACTTGTATGTTCTTTATTAAGTTTAGATATGAACTTGCACAAAATGAACCTTGTCAACATCAAAAAACCTAAAATTGGGATTACAACAATGAGAATTATGATTTTTTTCATTCAATTTATAGCGTTATCAAATCATCATTCTCTTATCCAAAATGATCATTCCTCTTTTCTTGATCCAATGCATCTTTATCATTTTTTTCTTCTTGTTGCGCCGAGAGGCACATTCTACAGCCCAATATTAGGTCGATGTGTGATTTCGTGCCTAAATTCAAGATGGATCTGACACATGTCACTCTTAAATAATAATAATAAAAATTAAGTAAATGAAAATTGTATATGTCGGCTCTGACCTTTTGCGAAATAAAACACACACACACAAACATACACACACACAGATATTCAAATTAAATTAAACTAACCTAACTAAACCAAGATAAAGGAAGATTAAAATGGCTACTTCACCTCTCGCTCCATTATATCTCACTTTGAGCTCCACTATATCCACACGCGGCTCCATCTTCGGCTCCATTATCTCCATTTCAGACTCCATCATCATATGCTAAATTATCACAAAAATCTATTCTGTAACTTTTTTTATCATATGCTAAATTATCACAATTTTATATATTTCCACATGACCATTCTTCACAACAATAGATTCATGTGTTAAAATGTTGATGAACATTTACATGCAAGGAACTACACTTTTACTAAGTATTGACATAAGCCATTCTTTGTTGATTTTCCCATATGGTTTTCTAGGTAAAATTATGTGTTATTACTATGTTTAAGATTGATCTCTCCAACGTTTTTTCTACATTTAATTACAATATGCAAGCATTACACAATCAAAATTAGGCATTCTAGAGTCATACAGACAAGGCTTGGAAGAAATGCATTTTGGAGTTTTGGAGAAGGCATACCTAAAATACTTGGCATAAGACTTCTTGGAATGGAGTTTTAGAGGCACATGGAGTATTTGTCTTCTTTTGATGTCTTGATGGAGGTTGGAGTTCCTTTGTTTTCATGGTCTCACATTGGTTTGAGAATGTATGGGAAATTTGTGGAACATTTTAGGACTCTTTGGAATGTTCTAGAACTAGTTAGAATAGACTGGAATGCCTTGGAACGATTTTGGAATGACTTGGAATGGCATGAAATATTTTAATATGAGTTGGAATGGCTTGGAATGACATGGAATGTTCTAAGATGAGTTGGAATGCCTTGGAATAATTTTATAATGACCTCCAAAAAAACTTGGAATAGGATAGAATGCCCTGGAATGATTTTGGAATGGCCTAAGACAACAAACAAGAACCCAGAGAAAACTAGAATGAGTGTTTCACTATAGATGAGTTGGAATGCCTTGGAATGATTCTAGAATGACCTCCAAAACAACTTGGAATGGGATAGAATGTCGTGGAATGATTTTGGAATGGCCTAGGACAACCTACAAGAACCCAGAGAAAACTAGAATGAGTGTCTCACTATGGACAATTTCCTTTAGGTGAGCCCAAACAACTGAGATGGCCTGGTAGGTTGTGCCTCAGTGTTCTTTGTTGTGCCTTTCTATGTTGTAGCATAACCACTTGGGCTACGACATCATCATTTGTCTCACAATGAGGTGATTGTGTTTCGAAGTCACAACTTGATCCTTGATGCTGCCATTTGTATCATGATGAGGAAAATTGAGACAAGGTGAACCTAGATGGATTTGGTTGAACCAAGATGATTTAGTGGATCTTGTACAATGATGGACAATAATTGAATAGTTATGTGTTATCTAGAAACAAGTTTGGATGGTGGATTGACCATGACATCATCTTGGAGGATCGAGTGATCCAAACAATTGATAGTTTGGTTAGTGTCACAAATGTACATATTRTGAAATGACRCACTTTGTTAAAGCAAYAKGTCATTTGAGTTCTTGATATATTGATAAATCAATTGGGGCATTATTGGCGGCCCCAACCCCAAATATGACCATGTGCATTTCCAATAGATTGACTATTGGTTACTATGGTTGAAGTGGGTTTTCTCCCCATCTTGGGGATTCCAACTATATATGTTGTGGTATGTGTTTGGCATGGTTACTTTATTATGTTGATTCATTTATGATTTATGGAAAATGGATGATTTTGCTAATATTGGAAAAATAGTTGAAAGGAGTGCAATGGTTTATGAACTTGGTGATTTGTACATACTAGTGTATATATGTGTATAGTAATTCACATCGAGGAGGAACATTGGATGATTGAGAGAGTGAAAACATGAGGATATAAGATTGATCAAATTGGGGGCCAATTGAGAACAAGGGCCAAGATGGGAAATGTCGTTCATCTTCAAATCGTCGCTCTCACATTTCTTTTTCAGGAAATAATGCAATAACGTCACATATCAGATTACGGATTCAGACCTGCACTTCTATCCAATCTGGAAATATTTTAACGGTGCAACAGAACTGGATATTGGCCTGCATCTGGTGATGTGCTATTGCATACTGATGCCAATCTGAAATTTTGCTATCATTGGTGAGTACATTCATTAGACTAACAGGAGTGTAGATTCTTACAATTCAGAAGCCTCGAGTATTTTTGTTTGAGTATACTAAAGGATTATCTCCTTTAGCAAATAATTTGTCAGCTGTGCTCTTGTAGTTGTTTTCAGTGAAAATGGATGCCACCTTCGGCATTAAGCGATCTATACAATCGTCGCCGAGAGCTGAAATAAACTTAAGTTTGCTTCCCGTAGTGGCATTCTCTAGTTCATTGTCTAGGAACTGGAATCCATGTGACTCTGTAATTTTGATGACGTCATCTTCTTTGAATATGCGGATGCATGCATCCAAAAACGCACTGGTAAATACATCCTTATATTTAGATGACTTTGCAAGGTCTAAATCCACGAGGACTTTCGCTAACTGTGTCTCGCCAATTCTATAAACATCTTTAAATACAAAATTGATCAGCATGGCTAAAATGTGGGACATCTTGTTTTCCTCCCAATCACTAAAAGACATCCTGCCCAACCGACAGGAAAACTGAATATATTCACTTTCTGTATGGTATAATGACATTTCAAATTGAAAGCACAGAACCCCTTTAAAACGCTTTTACTGATAACAAATTTACTAATCATTATTTCTCCACTGCTGTGCTTATAAAATGGTGCGTAAGGAGTAATGCCAGGACAATCGTAAGAGACGTCCACCTTTACCCAACACGAGGGAGGTGGAAGAGCATAAATCCAATCATAGATGGCTGAAAAATGTTGCATCATCGACCAACCACATGAATAGAATACTGAAATTGAGTGTAGAGAATAATTGATTGAATTTATAACCGATGGGGATTGTAGAGAACTTATGGCCAACAGTTCGATTCACTTAATTTAGATGCGTGTCAATGAACCCATCGATCCAAAATATTTCCATAATCATTTCAACATCTTTCCATAAATTTTCATTACCTGCACTAGCATTTTCAGTGTTGTCAAAGGTCATCCCTGCCTCAAACTCCATTAAACATGCCCGTTTCCCTTTGCAAGAATGCTCAGGTGGGCTCAACTCCTCTCAACTCCTCTTCTTCTTTGATCTGTTTTTTGTCCGCCCCCCCCCCCTATTTTCATTCCCTAAGACTGATAACTCACAAGCATCTGATCTGTTTTTTTGTCGGCCCCCCTTTTTTTTCATTCCCACTCACAAGCGGCATGAAGATGGTGCATCTTATCCAGCACTATATGCCTTTCAGCCAACGAATACATATTCACCATGGTTGTCGTTCAAAAAGCCCAGCCTTTTGTATCAAAATTTTCAATAAAACAAAATATGGGTTTGGTGGAAAGCAAATATTTATCAGATCAAATCAAGTCAGATTGAATTAAACGAAACCCAGATAATTGATCAATCAATTTACTTGTACATGTAGATGTGTTGACCATGGCCCAGATGACGGTTACAGAGACGACAAATGTAGAGGAAATGGGCGGGCTCTATGGCCTTCTTTAAATAACTGTAACTACTTGTAATTCTAGAACCCATATGAAAAACATAGAAATCTGGAATTTTCTCAGATTCGATGGCGAAATCTACAATCGAAATTTTAACCTGTCGATCCTTGACTCCTTTCCTAAATTCAAAATTTGAATTAGCTTGAACTCGGAACGGGGCATTGTGGGCCCGGGTAGAACGTGGCGGGCAGTAGCCAACGGGGAGATCTGTATCCGACGTAGGCGTATTAGCTTGAACTCGGAACGGGGCATTGTGGGCCCAAGTAGAATGGGGTGGGCAGTAGCCAACGGGGAGATCTGTTTCCGGCGTAGGCGTTCGTTCTACGCGATGGGGTCCCGATGACAGAGACGTCCCATCGGAAAAAACAGGCTGACGGTCATGCGATGTATGGTATGGTATGCGTCTCATCAATGTTCAATGAGTGGGGAGGTAGTAAGAGTGATGACATGGATGACATAAAGTTAATTATATAAAAATATTAAAATTCTTTTACTTTTCATAATTTAACGGTTGGTAAAGATAAAAAAGAGTACATGAATTGTATGTTAAATTCGGAGTCCTAATCCCCATGTGCTTTGTTAATGAAATAATAAAATATAGTGGAGAATAATTATGTCTTAATGAAATTTAAGTACTTAAATACCAATACCAATAGTAGTATTTTTGAGAAATATTAATTTTGCTTATATCTTGGAAATGGATATATTTAATAATATTTTAATTACAAACTTTAATCTTAAGGCTAGAAGATATTGACATATTTTTGAATGTATCAGTTAATTTATTTACTTTTTTATATTTACTTAATCATATTAAAAAATTACTATGTAACCATCTTATTATCACTTATTATTAGCAAAATTAATTAACATTAAATATTTACTTCATTACTAATTTTTATCTTTTACATCATCATATTTACATTTCTTGTTGGGTTTATCAACCCACCTCACCATGACAGTGGCAATTTGGCATTTCCAATATGTATTCTTTGTCTTTATTGAAGTGCTTCAGATAGTCCCGAGGAGAGTACTCTACGTGCGAATCTGTGCTATCCAAATATTAAATTGAACTACTAGTGTAGTGTTCGGATGAAAAAATTAGAAGGCTACAGGATACATACTAGGTTTGATGATGCCTCATGTGCTAGAAGCCTCCTGTCATTTGACATCTTATGTGTTGCCACTGACCGCTAACAGGTGATTTTCATGTCCATAATTTGGATTCACTAAAGGATTCAAATATATAAAAGTTGAATCGTTCTAGGGAAGAGAGCATGTGAGGTTGTTGCCTTCATTAAGCAATGTAGATTGATGTTATAAATGTTGTAAGCAAGCTTTCTATATGTATATGTAATGATCCCAAGCCATTATGCAAGGATCATCACTGTTTTGGTGTCTTTTAAAAACTTTTTCCTGGTTGTGGTATTTCGTCAAACACTTTGCTGATCTACTTTTTAGATGTGTTTATATGTGTGTATGCAGCAAATAACAG
>SNQJ01S0270997.1:0-11695 GCA_010110895.2 Picea sitchensis | reverse complement strand
CACTCTTGAGGAACATGGGTACTACTAGGAGGCTTTGATAACAGTAACACATTGTTCCCCCCCATACTTAACACTTTCTATTCCATGGCCTTCTGCAATGTAATAAAATTTGGTATGGTTGTTGCATGTACACCAAAAAGGCCTGTGGTTCATCCTCCTATGAGAAGAAGGGCTACAATGTCAAGTTTTATGCAATTTCTAATAAAAACAAATAAATAAATAAAGAATGATATAAAAAAAAGAAAGAAATATTAGATGAATGACCAACTTTAAAAACCAAAGTCCATTTTGAGCTATGCCCCCTCACTATGAGACTTAATCCCAACATATCATAAATTAAAGGACTTAATCCCAACAAGAAAGAAAAGAAAGAATAAAGTGATTGAAACTTGAAAGTGGGACTTGCAAGGCATAAAATGAATATCAAAAGGCAAGAAATGGGTTTGGGATACACACATAACTGAGGAAAGGGTAACCCAAGTAGCAATTGCTCCCTCTACAAAGGCTCTCATGGAAATGGACTAAGCATGGTGCTTTTCATGTTAATGACTCCATCACCATGAAGTAACCCCAATAGGTTTTCATCACCACACATACACTCAGATGGGTCTTTTGGAAAATATCCCTCTACTTGGGTACTAGCACACCTAATAGGGTATTTTGATGTTCCTCCCATACTTAAACTTGTCAAATTGTATAAAGTCTTGAGCTAATTGTTATAACACTAAATTTCTCTACACATGCATACCTGGCCTTTGGCCCTCTTACTTTCATTTTTTGCCAAGCCACTACTGAGTTTCTCTTCTAAAAAACCACATTTTTGAAGATGTATGCACCCTGCACCAATACTACTCGTGTACATACACCTATTGCACCACAACAACCCGCGTACATATGCATGTTGCACCAATACAACCCACGTACATACGCATGATGCACCACTACAACCCGCGTATACTTGCAACTAATCCACCACCTATAGCTCATCACCCAACCGAATAACCATCCTTTCCCATATAAAAGGAGGTGTTGGGGTCTCATTTTACATCTATACATCAGAACAGTGAAACTCTGCCTGTTTCACCTCCCCTCCTTGCCCAAGTTATTGCATCCCTTTTGTGAGAATTGCCTCTACATTTCCCAATTAGCTCTTCTTCTTCCATCAAAAACCCATTTACTTCCCAAGAAGAGATCTTAAGGTTGAGAGGAGAAGCCATACAAAGGTGTACTTGGAGCTTGGTGAAGAGGAGCCCAGAATAGGTTCATGGAGCAATAGTCGACTTTGGTTTTAAAGGTACAATCATTGAGTTATTAATAAAAGAACTACTTTTCCTGTCCCAAATCATGGTGTATTGAGTGGTTTTATTGGTTTATGTTTTGACATTCTAACATATAACCCTAATTTGTATATGGAATAGCATGCTTGTTGTTTATTGTTTGTCAATCTTTGGATGCATGCCTTCCTGGGAGGAGGCGTGCAATCAACAAATATTCCAAGAGTGATGAGGTCATCACCGAACGCAGAGTAGAGGTATAGTTACCCGACCTTCCTCATATTTTATTTCCTTGTATGAGTTTTAGATATGTTTGGGGTAGTTAGAGAAGTAGTTGAATTTTAGACGGTTAATTGATCTACCTACATTCTAAACCCTAGTGTAGTCATAGGGGTTTTTCCTACTAGCAGAACTGGCGACCATATTGGGGAAGCCTCTAGGGTTTTAGGGGATTTTCGTGTTGTCTGATTGGTTTTTCTACCTTTCAAGTTTTTGTTGACTCATTTGAGTCTTTAAAGGGATTGTGGTCACCTTCAGGTGCCATACCAGTTCTCCCTTCCCTATAAGTCTGTCTGTTTTCTTTCTTTTTGAGGGAGTACAGAGGTGTACGCGCCCTGCTGAGGGCCAACACACGTACATACACACCTTGCTTGGTAGACAACCAACATACATATGCAGGCTGCTGAAGCACCAGTAGCATACCTGGTTCAAGAAATTAAAAAAAAAGGAGCGAGTCAACCTCTTTCCCGATTGAGGTTTTAACTTCTTAGGGTTTCTTGATCTAGTTCAATGTCTCTATTTTTATAGTCATAGCTTGGGTTAGATTTCAGTTTGCTTGTCTTCTTGAAGTTTCTTGTGTTTACTTCTGAAAGGGTTTTAAGCGAGTCTTTGAATTTTTTATCGGCCTGTTTGGTGTCTTTAGTGATTCCCTGCGATCTGCAGTGGGCCAAAGGTATGTTTCAGTCTTGTCTTGTAGTACGTTTTCTCCTTTCATTTTCTTTGAAAAAAGAGAAAAAAAAAATTATTTCAAGTTTTCCCTATTTGAAGCATTTTCAAAACAAGAAAAAGATTTTTCATTCTTAGTTTGGTAAAGTAGTTGGAGTTATTTATTTCACTTAATAGGAAAAATAGTTCATTTTTAAAGTTCTTTACTAATCTCTTGAAACTTAAGTAGCTCGTAGTCGAGCGAAATTTCGTTTTAGGTATTCTTTTTAAAGATCTTGAAAAAGTTAGTTATGAAAAAGTTGGTTACAAAGAGTTAGTTGTAAATATTTACTTTTGACTAGAAGTAATTTCGATTTTAGAGTTTCATCTTTTTCTCCTCTTTCCATCTCTCATAAACATCAATAGTTTCACTGCCATATACTTTGAGTTAAACAAGCCATTAAAACGAATGCTAAACCCAAAAATAATTCGAATTTTATGTTTGTAGGGTCAACCAACTAGTTTAGGGTTAGGGACTTGAATTAGGTTGGAGAGGAAACTCTTCAAGGCCGTTAAACAAATGTCAGATTTAGAGCTAGGGAGTGTTAAAGTCCAGTGACATGAAAGTTATCCAGGACCCCCCTCTAACACAGGGGCTAAACACAAGGTCACATGAGGAAAGGTAGTGGAGATAACCCCTCCAAAGTCGGACTAAACGTAGTGAGGAATGCATATTGAGGATCTGTCATGGGAATACTATCGACTACATTTGCCTATGGAGATTCATGGACGTCGAATACATTCGAGATCCTCTGTTGTCTTCCAGACCACTTGCTTTTGATACCCTCGATAGGTTTCAAACTTGTTATCCTACTCATTGCGATCCACCCGACTATCGACTGCACCCGCCTAGTGATTGTTTGCGAGCTAACAACTTAGTTGCCCGGTTTCTAGGGACTTACACAGGTGACTACGGGGGTATACCGAAGTACCTAGGGCATATGTCGGGTCACACTTTGTAGGGTATACCCAGAGGGTGCTTCCGTGTTTGAGTTGCACTTGCACCGGTAAGTTGCTCTAGTGTTGGCTAGCATAACTGTTCTTCCTACTAGATAGTGGTTTGCTTGATTTGCCTTTAGGAACATTTAGTGTGTGCTATGTGCTCCCTAGTTTTCCATAGTGAGTTAGTCAGTCATTTCTTTGGGTCTCTAACCTAAGGTGGTATAAATGCCCACTCCACCGGTTGTGAGGAATTTTCTGTCTTTCACTTAGAAATGTGGAGCCGCCTCTTTAGAGGCGTTGTTTTGATAACACTGGTTCATTGGTGTCAGTGTTTGAGAATTTTACAGACTTGAATGATTCCACAAGGGGAGAACTTGTGCATAATATCTTCATGGAAACATTTACTGGCGATACCAACCAAGGATCCTCTTCACAAGGGGATTCTTGTGCTTTTCCTTTCTTCAGAAAAGTTGGTGTCCCTTTGATGGCCACTTTGTATATTCTTGGGTTGAATGCAGGACTACCAGTTTGGTTGGGTACCATTCCAAATGTCCCAAATTATCTTGACACTTCTCAGTTAATAAATTTATGTCATGGGCATCATGTTGATGTTCCTTCGTCAGAAAAGTCTTCTCCTCCTCCCTCCATCTCTAGTAAAATTACAGTTACTAGTAACCGGAAGTCTAAATGAAATAGAAAGAGGAAGAATGAGAAGAAGATATCACCAAACTCTGTGAGTCATGTTGGAGATGGGTCCTCAACCTATGCTATTCATGTTGAATACCACCACCCAACCTCTACAATTCATGCTAGGGGCACGAACCTAGTCCCTCCAAGAAATACTAGAGTTCAATCACCAACCTTTGTGAGTCATGTTGGAGATAGGTCCTCAACCTCTGAAAGCCATGTTGAAGACTAGCACCCAGTCTCTGCAAGTCATGCTGGGGGAAAGTACCAAGCCTCTGCAAGTCATGTTGGGGGAAAAAGTCCAGTCACTTCTAGTTATACTGGTGATAGGTCTTTAGCCTTTGCGAGTCATGTTATCGACCCATCACCAACCTCTGTAAGTCATGTTGGAGATGTGAAACCCGCCACTGCTAGTCATGTTGGGGGCATTGATTATGTTGAGAAACCTAGACTGATAGGATGTAAGCCTAAGTTCCCTTGTAAGATTTGCAAGGGATATCACCTTACTCATTTATTCCCTGGCCTTCCAGAGGTACGAGGATTGTGGTCCCTGTCTGCAATCTCTTCTGATTCTAAGTCTTCTGAGGTTTCCATAGTCTATTCAATATTTGGTTGATGAAGTGGTCATGCTGATGGAGTATTCACTTGATCCCACTCCTCTTTTGGGAGGTGAGGTTCCTTTAGACCATGTATTCTCGCAGGCTATTCAACCATTGGTTGAGAAAGTGGTCACTCCGATGCAGTATTCGATTGATCCCACTCTTCTCTTGGAGAGTGTCGAGTCTACCAAAGTGGCCACACCAATGAAATATTCAGCTAATACCACTCTTCTCTTGGAGAGTGATGTGTCTACCGACTATGTTTTTAGCATTTCCAGTTTAGTACTTTCAGAACAAGGGGGAATTCCGCTCACTTCGAGCACACCCCCTCCAAGCCCTAGGATGGTTTCCTTTGATTGGAATGATCTTATTGAGCCTCGTCTTCCTTCTTCTTCACCTTTTCAAATAAGGGTTGAAGTTAATTCAACAAACATTTATCGATGTATTGTGGATGAAGGAGCCTCCACAAGTATTTTATCCTCCTCGGTTTGGAAAGCTTTGGGTTATCCTGAGCTTATGTCTGCTTTGCATGAGCTGTTGGCTTTTGAAAAATGTCCTAGTGAACATTTGGGGATTCTTCCTCAGTTGCCTATCTCATTAAGTGGGAAGACTAACCTTGTCGATGTTATAGTGGTGCAAGGCTCATTAGATTTCAATATGCTTCTCGAGCATGATTATGTATATGCTATGAATGTTGTGGTGTTCACGATTTTCTGGGTGATGCATTTCCCTCATAATGGAAGCATTGTCACTATAGACCAACTGGCATATAATAATCACCATCCTAATTCGGCGTTAGTTCAGGCTGCCCCTTTATATGTTCCTAGTGTTTGTGTCAACTCTACCCCGCCACGGGTTAATTATGTGGCCTTTTATCCTTGGTGTTCAATTGATCTATGGTAGGAACTTGTTCACTCGTGTTTTTCTTCTCGAGACATGGTCCCGACAATTGATCCATTGGTTTATCCAATGGGGGCATGGGAGCCCTTGCTTCCCCCTCTTGGTACAAGAGATCTCGTCGGGATTACTTGAGAAAAGTAACCTTTGGAGTCTTCTTTGAGCCCTTTTCAGACTCTCTACACATGAAAATATTGCTGAGCGATCTTGTTGCCCTTCATGCTCGCCAAACTCAAATTTGAAGGCATGTATGTCCAGTGGTAGTTTACCCCTTTTTCGGTTTGGACGATCAAATGTACAAATAAAGGTATACTCTAGGAACCTTGGTTCGCTAGAAGAGTATTCTCAGGTATAAGTTTAACCATTTTTTGGGCCCGAGGGACTAAATTTATGAAAAAGGAACATTCTCCTTGGTTTTGGTTTATCACCTTTTTCGGGCCTTGGAGATTACTTATGAAAAAGGAACCCCCATGGAGTCCATAGTTAAGCTCTTTTCAGACTCCCTGCAAATGAAAAGATCGTCGAGTGACCTTGTTCCGTCACATTCGTTAAATTGGTACAAAAGAATATCTACTGGCATGAGTTTATCTCTTTTTCCGGCCTATGGATTATGGAGGAAAAAGGTATGCGTCGGGCGTTTCGTCTCACCGAGAGAGTTCTCGTTACTAACTTTTATACTTTTTCGAGCTAAGGGGACTAAAATTGGAAAAACTTTGTGAGTCCATAGTTAAGCTCTTTTCAGACTCCTTAAAATTGAAAATATTGTCGAGTGATCTTGTCTTTGTCAAACTCGTTAAAATGGTTTTAAATAGATGTATTTTTGGTCTCAGTTTATCCCCTTTTCAAACCGACTAGACTGTATCCGAAAAAGATACTCCTTGGAGTCTTCGTTTATGTTTTTTCAAACTCTCTAAACGTGAAAAAAACTACCGATCTTACCTTCTCTAGGATCGTTAAAAATTACATTGAATGGGGTTTCATTGTGTCTTGCTAATCACATTTGAATCTCTGTGTCTTTGGCCTAATGTCAACTCCATGTTTCTCTCAACTAAACCTTTGAAGAATGCCTTATATGCAAGCCTTGTATCACTTTGCCTCTACGACTTGAGATCTTGACCCATGGAGGAATTTTCCCCGAGTGTCCTTTTCCTGTACATGTCTCGTTTCACTGATAATTAGTGTGTTCCTTATGCTTAGAACTAGTATTCTTGCTTGCGACACTCGTTCCTCCTTTGTAACGTAGCATTCTTTTATTCTTTTTCAAGCTCTTTAAAAATTGACAAAGAAAAAAAAATAAAAATAAAACCCAAAAAGAGGGGACGGGAAAATATATTCTTTTTTTTTTGCAGCACAATGAGTCGCCCTTGAACAAAGCACATCCTTTTATTTGTTCATCAAGCATTGGGATCTAGTATGACCTTAAGAAGGTTTTCTCGCTACATAGAGCTGTGTCCTCCTCCCTTTGGTTACTCTTCCAAACACATGGAGAGTTTGTGTTGCCTCCTGCATCGTGAACTTATGTCAATGTCATGCTGCCTGATTCTGATCATCTTTCATACTTTTGTCCAAGGGAAGTTGCACCAAACCTGAGTCAGCCTTTCTGCAGTTTGTCTCTTGACCTCATGAGTCGACCATCCTAAAATTCCACCCAAGTCTTGATTCAAAATCAACGAAGTTCTCTACCTCATCATGGAGATCCTCTTGTATTTTCCCGATGAGTCGTCGAATACCTCTGGGTAGTGAAGTCATACAATCACATTATACTCCTACCCAAGTTTTGAAGATCTTGAAGTTGTTTCTCGAGCTATGAAGACCTCATCTCCATCCATCAGGAGTTATTGGCTTCTTGAATATAGATGCTATACTTGTCTATATTTGATTTTGAGATGTAGATCCATTGTGTATTGCTCGTGAATACACTTTATATAGTTATATGACATGGATTTGCACTATATTTGATTGGCAACCATGATTTATTTCATACCGAGCATGGGTATGCCCGCCTCAGAGAGACAATTGTTATTTTGCAGATGGCACCTCCCGAACTCTAGTCTCGGGCTCACTCGTTTTGTACATTGGTGGATATTTTGTAATGTATTTCGTCCATCAAATGCTCTTCAGACCTCACACATTAGGGGGCATCTATTATAACCCTAAATTTCTCTACACATGCATACCTGGCCTTTGGCCCTCTTACTTGAATTTTTTGCCAAGCCACTACTGAGTTTCTCTTCTAAAAAACCAAATTTTTTAAGATGTACGCACATTGAACCAATACTGTCCACATACATACGCCTATTGCACCACTACATCCCATGTACATACTCATGTTGCACCACTAGAGCCCACGTATACTTGTAAAAGTTGCAAAAAATAAAAAGTTGCAAGGAATTCATTGAGATTACGGGCTATTGGGTAGTTTCCAAAATAATCCACTGCCTATAGCCTGTCACCCAACCGAATAACCATTATTTTCCCATATAAAAGGAGGTGTTGGGGTCTCATTTTACATCTAGAAATAAGAACAGTGAAACTATTCCCGTTTCACATCCCCTCCTTGCCCAAGTTATTGCAACCCTTTTGTGAGAATTGCCTCTACATTTCCCAAGTATCCCTTCTTCCTCCATCAGAAACCCATTCACTTCCCAAGAAGAGATCAGGAGGTTGAGAGGAGAAGCCATACAAAGGTGTACTTGGATTTTGGTGAAGAAGATCCCAGACCAGGTTCATGGAGCAGTAGTCGGTTTTGGTTGTAAAGGTATAATGATTGATTTATTAATAAAAGAACTACTTTTCCTATCCCAAATCATGGTGTATTGAATGCTTTTATTGGTTTATGTTTTGAAATTATAACATCTAAACCTAATTTTTATATGGAATAGCATGCTTGTCGTTTGTTATTTTTCAATATTTGGATGCAGGCCATCCCTAGGAGGAGGCATGCAGTCAGCAAATATTCCAAGCGCAAGGAGGTCATCACCAGACGTAGAGTAGAGGTATAGTTACCCGACCTTCCTCATCTTTCCTTCCCTTGTATGAGTTTTGGGTATGTTTGGGGTAGTTAGAGAAGTAGTTGAATTTTAGATGGTTAATTGATCGACCTACATTTTGAACCCTAGTGTAGTCATAGGGGGGGTTTTCCTGCTAGCACTAATGTGAAGTTTGAAGGGGATATCTAATGTGAATTGCTCATGTGGATTTTGTATTAAGTGATGGATTACTTTATATTATTCTAAGAACTCGTGTACCTTGTGATTATTGGTGTTACTTGATTCTATGGCTTTAACTGACTTGGGTGCACTTGACTAGTTCCTTTAGAGGACGTCCTTAGGATTTCACCCAGGATGTTGTGCATTTTATACAAGACATAGCACATGTGATGCAAAGTGTTGGGTCATATGATGAATTGACACATTCAGACACATCCTCTCACACCTTCTGGACCCTATACAATGGAAAAACGAGCTTGGATATTGAATATATAGCTTGATGGTACTGAGAGGGAAATAAGCCCTCACCTTGGGCATGACACCCCAGAGCATGTTAGGGTTTGGATTGATGATGTTGCACTTGGAGAAACTGAAACACCTCTTTGGAGAGGTTATGGATCCTTCTTCACCCATGACATCACACCATAGCCCTTGGACATTCCATACATGGAGATGGCATCATGCTTTGATGAGGTTTGAGCCAACCTAACATGGAGAGATACTTCTTGATGAGGACTTGGCGCTTGGTGGTGATGAGACATGATATTTGGGTGAGAAATATGACCTTTGATGTTGCTTGCACCTTTTCATGGAGGGATGTGGCCTTTGGAGAAATGCTTTCACCTTTGGAGCATGATGTCATAGCCTTTGGATGCTTCTACACCACATGTGTCACATTTTGATAAGAAAATTTGTTATATTTTCATTGTGTATTTTCATTAGAGACTATTTGAGGGGTTGGCCTTGACCTATCTCACTTGTATAATGGATTATTTGTATTTTTGGGAGGCTTTGAGAAGTTATAATACCAGGTTTGCCTCATATAAAGAGGCTAGTGGTACCTCAAGGCTAAATCAAGACTCACCACTTGTGAGAATCATTACTACTTGTATTTTTCTCTACTTATATCATCATGGAGCTCTTATGGAGACGTTTGGAGTGACATTGTGGATTCTTTCTCTTGTTATGGTGTATTTTTCATGAAACTAGGGTTTCCTCATGCATAGCAAATTGGCTAGTAAGTACTCTTTTTAAGTTTAAGTGTTTGTTCTTGGCATATTTTGGTGAATTCTCTATTAGATTGGTAATAGTTGCATGCTATCCTTGTTTTCCTTGAATAATTTTGTTGAAACCCTAAGGAAGGTTTAAGATTGGTTATCCCCTTCCCTTGTTTTATCCATATTAATTTTTTTGAAGCATACACGTGTTGAAAGATTGGTTGTCATTGATGTCAACCCTTGAAGAAGCCCTGACGATGTGTTTTTGGTACCCAAAGTTGATTGAGGAGTATGGACTTGAAGGAAAATGTGTATCTAGGTAGTACATTCATAGATGGATAATCCTTGTCATGTCGTTTCCGATGATAGGCGATACACCACGTAGTTCCTCATGGATGAAGAGTTATGGCCTTGTGAAGTTAGAAGCCCCGACGAATGGTCAAGAAGCCCCTAGTTTGTTACAAGTCTTTAATGAAAGGGTAAAGTAGTTGTAACAAGAAATTTAAAAATGCCCTAAGATTAAGGAAATAGGTTACCTAGAAAAGGTATAAATACATGTCAAGGAGTCATTCATGAGCACATTCACTCACTTATTCTATTGAACATGTTCTAGTGAAATAGTGATCTATTTGGAAAGTTTGTGATGATGAAATATGAGGTAGTGGAAAATGAGAAGTGCAAGATTTTTGGGGTTATAGAGGAGAGTGAAGTTTGTTGAGGAAAACCTAATTTTGTAGGCCCCCGCGGGTCAGATCACTAGTGTCCCACAAGGCACCACTGCTGGTTTCTTATGGCTCATCACGCAAGGTCCCGCATGATAGGATGTCTTAGTCCCAAGAGGACAAGACACATTTGGGGGAAATTATAGGACCAACTCCCTTGTTGGATTACTAAGACGGGGGGTGAATGAGTAATGAACAATTATACCAATTTTTAATCCTTTAAACCACAAAGTATATTCTTTTACTTATTCAACCATGTTCATATGTTCATCATCAATATATTAATGTATCATAAGCATTAGCATTCATCAGTTCATAATGAACAATAACAAACACATCCACACAATGCACAGTACACCAATATTTACGTGGAAACCAATGCGGGAGAAAACCACATAATGTTTTTCTTATATGTCAAGATTTATATTCAAGGAAGCACCAACTTCCAATTATCCAGCTACACCTAGAAGGAGGCTCTGACCCCCTAGTTTCTCAAGCTACAACCTAAGGGAAGCTCCAACTCCCCAATTCTATGGCTACAACTAGAAGGAGGCTACAACCCCCTATGTTCTTCGGCTACAACCGAAAGGTGGCTACAACCACCTATCCTTGCCCTCTCCAACTACCCTGAAATATAAATGCCAAATGTAGAAAACCTGTCACTGTGACTGAATCAACCACTGCCACTACCAACCTGTCATTGTCAACCTGTACCAATAACCTATAACAACCTGTACCAATCAACATGCACCAAACAACCTATATCAATAACCTGTAAACAATCTGTACCAATAACCTATGCCAACATGTACCATGCATCAACCTGTATCTCAACATGTACCATAAACAAGTGCACCAACCATGCACCAAACCTGTATAAATAACATGTCACAACAACCTGTCCAAACAACCTATCAAAACAACATGTCTCATCAATCTCATTGTTATAGCAAGATTTGCCTCACCATTTCTATCTTGCATAGAGGGCCTTTTTCCATTTCCCTATGTAGACTTATCATCCATTTTTGATGAATCCAGAGCTAAAATATACATTTTTCCACATATACACTCTCTATCAATTATACAAGATGCGTATACGCTTGCTGCTCCACTACAGCTTGCGTATATTGGGATTTGTGCCAGAAAATACAAAATGAGGTTGGGTTTCCATGTCACGACAGAATATCTCTGATCCTTGGCCTTCCATATACTGGAAACGTTTCAACTCAACCCTTCAGTTGCATTCTGAAGGCTATAAGAGCACAATTTCGAGATATGGAAAAGAAGGAGAAAGAATTAAACTTTGAGAGCAAAGTTACTCGGAAGAAATTACTTCATATTGAGTCTGCATCCCTTTGTCCCTCAAGTCTGAACACAGTGTTC